>ML785856.1:484200-497780 GCA_009831015.1 Picea engelmannii
GTTAGATTATTATCTCGACATTTTGATTCCATTACATTTACACATATTCCAAGACAATTGAATCAAACAACAGATGAAATAGCTAACATGGTGTTAGATTGGCATATATCACATCAAGCTACACATACATAACACATCTCATATATCCTGTCACAACATATAGATAGAATAGACATCATCATCATCAACAAAAAAACACATGTGGATAATATCAGGATCTCACAAAATATGTATACTCATATATATATATATATCAGCCCATCAGGCCATCCGAATGTTTACATACAAAAATACATGTATCCGTAGGCCCATACAACACCTCGGTACAAAAACCGGCTCACCAACCTATCAAAAAATATACAATATACATCCATCAGGGTGCCTCTATCGCATCCCCAGCTGCTCCTCCCTCAGGAGGAGGTGGTGGCCCACCCCCACCTGCCCCAGGCAGTGGTGGTGGAACACCTGCAGGACCCTCCTGCCCCGGCGGCAGGCGTCCGCTAGTCATCGCGTCGAGCACAGCTGCTCGTTGCACTATACCCCGCCATGGTGGAGGTAATCCTATGCACTGCTCCAGGAACCCCTCATCCTGGATACGGATCCACATGCCCTCAGACACGTCCTGTAACACCATCTCCAGACGACGGCGTATATCATCAAAATCTACTCCGGCTGCCGCCGGAGGAGCATGTGATGGTCCTGCACCAGGATCGTCGAATCGATGCCTCCTCGCTGCCCTCTCGGGCTCTACTGGACGCCCCGTGGCCTCATCTCGCCGAAGCCTCTCTCCACATGGAAGTCTCTCCGGCTCTTGCTATGCCGACGCTCTCTGCAACTCCACCTCGCACCCGCGAGGTGCCACATTTGCACATACACCAAACAACAAACAACAGATCATATCAGTATCTATCATCATACATATGGACTGATATCTCAAAATATAACATAAATCAAAAACATATACACAACTTAACATACCTCGATGGTCAAATACCTCCCCAGGAGGCAACACCATGTCCGGGTCTCCCCGGAAATCCACCCCAGCATAGGGGTACCGAAGTATGACCTGTGGCATCTACCGCCAGATCTGTGCCGCCTGCACCGTGAAATAATGCCCGCCTTCGCCACCAGCGTGGTGAACCAAAACTGATGACCACCACCTCAAGCGCGGCTCTCGTGCCCCTGGCGCCTCTAGAAGCACCCTCGGGCGCAACATAGGCACCCTCTCTAGAAACCATGCTACCAGGATCAAGCCGAACGCGAACTCTCCGGTACCTGTAGACCGACAACGGTCCAACTGCGCGATCATCCGCACGTGCAGCGTAAGCCCCCAGGCGAACCGCTCATGGCCCACCACCACCCGCTCCAGCACCAGCAGCTGGACACCACTAATCCGTTGGGTTGCCAGTGACCCATACACACGAACAATCATCGCCGCTATGCAACGATGCACCAGGGAATCTATACCACTCACACTCACTACAGTCCCAGACATGTAGTTCTCGCCTGAGCAATATCTCTCGGCGGTCTCCGACAGGTGTGTATCCCTCGGCAGCACAGGCTCTACCGGTAGCGGCGTTCCCCGGAAGGGGAGCCCAGTCAAAAAATAGACATCCTCCACCGCAGTGAAGGGGATCTACTCTCCTCGCATGAGGAAGCAGTGCAGCTCCAGACTCCACATCTGGAGTAAGAACTGCAACAAATACTCCTGTGCTCATATCAACGGGCAGTCAAAGAACTTTAGCAACCCACAGGTTGCTAAAGCTGCTGGTACCTCAGGCCCTGAATTGGCCACAACATCTCGTAACTGCGACCAGTCTCGCTCACGCCACCGCACAGCCATCACCACTGCTGGCAACCTGCAATCAACACAGAGTCCTATATTAGCTTATGCAACCATCAAATGCATCAAAAAGACTTATTTTTCACCCTTCAACCTTGCCTCCTAGGCGCGGTTTTACCACCCATAGGTGCGCACACATGCGCACTTGATCACTATACAGGCGCACATGTATGCGCGCCTATTTTTCTCACAGGCGCGCTCGTGGCCGCGCCTGTTCACCATATAGGCGCGCACTAGTGTGCACCTGTCAAACCCACAGGCGCGCTCTGGTGCGCACCTGTGCACCCCACAGGTGCGCACTAATGCACGCCTGTCCACCTCACAGGCGCACCCCTAGGGCGCACCTTAAATTCCCCCTCATGTGCACCAATGCGCGTTTATTCAGTGGACAGGAGCACACGTATGCGCGCCTTCCACTGAATCTCCCGCGCATGTGGGCCCACATCCTACCAAAAACCCCCTCAAAACCCTTGTACGTCCCCCCATACCTACCCTGCCTAAAAATTAGAAACCTATTTCTATGCAGGATGATCAGACCACTAACCTGATACTCGCACACCGTCGATCGGATAGCTCGTGCTCCCTGAAACTCCAAATATCCTCTGCAATCTGCTCATCCAGTCACTGTAGCATCAGGTACAAATGAGGTGGCAATGTGGGCCCTACAGCTATATATAGGCCTTTTGCCAAACTTCCACTCACCATTCCGGGAGCCCAAGGTGTCCATTTTTTGAACTGTCTTCAGCCACGGGATCAACATCCCGCCGCCTACATCACGACAGTCCCTGGGTCACTTTTCATCCTCGGCCCCCGGGGCACCCTTTTTTCCATATCATGGTCAGGTACGCACGCACATTGTCACATTTATCTAATACATGCTCATATCTTAGATTCTCTTCAGATATTGTTCACTTTGGGTATTTGGTTGTTCTGTGTGCAGGTACGTGATCATCATCTCTCAACATCATTCCTTCAGGTATATACGCAACACTGGCATGTAGTCTCTCCCGCTGACTTGCATTTACACTTCCAGTCACACCCTCTGATATTAGCCTTTAGGATACCCATTTCCGGCTCTGCAGTACTCACACCTCTATTTTGCATCTTCGGTACTGTTACCCGGTAGCTTTCTTACCCACATGAGTTGTCCCATTCATAGCACCTTTTGGCACTTTTGACACTCATGCTGTTCTTCATTACCCTTTAGGGATGGGAGTCTCGATAGTCTTTCATCATGTTGCAGATCAACCACATACTCCTTCTCCTCATTTTGCTCGCTTTCCCACATGGACTCCCAGATCATCACTTTATGGTTCTATTCTTTTTACCTGCACCCCCGTAGGATCATGAACCCTCCATTTCATCCACCATCAGTTTGCCCATCTGCGAACCTATCTTCATGTCACCTACCTCATACAGAAACTCACCAATGGGGCCCCCACCCTTCATCAGTTTTCCAAGAAATTTCTGCCCTCCCCGGGGCACCCATTTCACACTGGGGCACCCGTTTCTGTATTTGTACATTTTTTCCACAAAATTATTCATTATTTATTGTACAAATGCCTTTATTTTCAGTCATTTGCTTTTGTCGTCACTGTTGGCGACCTGCTTTCTTTTTTGGCCACGCGCAACCCATGTCACCCTTGGTTGGAGCATTACTTCTCATCTACCCTTGCCAGCATCGTCCATATCTTCAGAGTACTACCTAGGTCACTCACCTTCACCCTCTGAATTTGTTCACCTTGTCCCGTCTCTGGCACAACTTATCACGGGTCTTGTCGTCCCCCTGACACTCGACCTTATCACACAGTTGCGGCCACTCATTATATCATACACCCTCCAACCAAGGGCAGTCTTGAGTCTTCCCACTTCTTGACTGCGTTCGTGTACCTCTGCCACTTCCTCACCTCAGTAGATTCAATGAAGCCCTTTTCTTTTGGGAGTCACGTCCCCCTTTTGTCGACATCAACACAATTTTCCAGAAGGGCGACAATATCTTGATTCTCATTTTCTATTCAATGAGAGATCTCGGACGGCACAGGCGGAAACACCATTGCCCCCTGCTGTCGTTGGCCCCCATAACATTCGACGCCAACACTTTCTCATGTTACGGTGGGTCTTACTTTGCGACTATTGCAGTTATTATTATCATTTGCCGAAGACCTCTGAACTTGGTAGGGCCATCAATGCCCGCATCATCGTCACTGCTTATTACCGCAATCATTCCCTATTGTTCAGAGTATGTTCCTTTGCAGAATTGTCTTCTGCCTTTATCATTACCGCCCCCGATGGCGCTGCAGTTGTCTACACCAACACTTCAGTCATCTTTTTTCAGAGTTACATAACACGAGCATGGGGCATGCCCACCTCATTTGTACACAGTTGTATATTGTTACGCACCTTCTGGAAGGTCAGGTTCTACCGGTTCCTTCCTTCTCCAATGGATTTCTCTACACGGTCTCACTATTGCTCTCTCTTACAACCACATTCTCAGTAGAAGAAACATTGATGGATTTCGGCTATACGTTTTCTCCTAACCTCATCCATCAGGGGGCATATGTTATCACTGAAATTTTGTCTGCACATGGCGACAAGAACTCAACATCGTCAAAACAGGAATGAAGTCATTCATGGCACTGGATTAATTTCACAGCATTGCAAAAGGGTAAAAAACTATACAAAGTAACCAAAAATCAAAGGGCGCTTTACAGAAGTTGGGTGCGCACGCATATGCGCGGAACATAAACGTACAATGCACGCATGCGCGCATGATGCGCGGCTGTTGGCGCAAAAACCTGCGCACCTGCTAAACAACGCATTTATTGAAATTGGTCGGCCTCCCAACCACTAATGGATTAGCTCCCAAGCCGATTTGACATCAAATCTGAGCTGAATCCGCATGGTAGGCTGGTCAAAGACCTAATTGAGCCCTAAAGAGCCCCTTTTCACACCTCAAAGGAGTTACATAATCACCCAATGCTATGCTATAAAAARCCATGAAGAAACATCATTTTCTCAAGGAATTTCATGTAATGTTATGCTGCTTAGATTGTTTTAAGGACTCACTCCTTGACAATAACACATTAGCACCATTTCATTGAGCTATCCACCTCTCTCTTGAGTGGATGTGCTTGGAGTTCTTTCACCATCATTCTCATTTTCTCATTGTAAGGAGAGAAAGTTTGTGAGGGCCTCAAGAGCCTTCCTTTGGAGGAAGAAGAAACCACAGTTCCCTTTCTTCATTGTGCTTTGGATTTCATCAATTGATCAGCCTTAAAACATTGGTGATATTGGTCTATTGTGTTTGTTATTTCTTTTTCCATATGCTCATAGTTTTAGTTTGTTTTAATTTAATTCTTGTTTATAGTTTTGTTGTTCTTTTTCTAACTCTTTCCTCTACAACTGTCATGCCTAGCAAGACCCAACTGGGCATGTAAGCACCCTTTATTTGCTCACCAAGTGACGAATTGGGTGCAAACAAAGGCCATGAGCCTGATTTTTGTATATGCAAATGCACATATCATTAATAAAATTACACTGTTGCGTGTAGACCGACCACGAAGAAAGAGTTATGGGGGACTAAGCTCCACTAGGTACGGTAAGGGAGTGGGATAAGTGTCTAGGCCTAAGGGCTAAGCTAGAGGGCTTACCTCTAAGGGAATAATATTTTATTATTATTTCCTAAAGGCTAAGGTGGACATGATCGGTGTTGTCCTAAGTTCTTGGGAAAGGGAACGAGTGATAAGTGGAACTCATGCAGCTGTAGGAAGACAAGTGTTGACCTAGGTGCATGTAGTTATAATTGGGAAATCCAACTCGTTGGGGCTTCTCTTCCCATTCTGGCATTGCTCCCCATCCTTGCGTCTGAACCAATCTCAATTTTGCTCACAACCCTTACGATTCTCTGGAAGTCTGTCACCATTCCTGATTCACCAGGGATTCACACATTGAACCAATTCTCCATCATCATTGCCTCTATATCTATCACACACCTTTGGAATCTTGTAGTCGTACTTGAATTATCCCATGTGTCTCCTGTGAAGCCTGATGCACCCTGTACCTTTCCTGAGCCATACCGTGCCTTAACGGTTTGTTGTTATAGCCCACACAGTTCCTTGACTGAGTGTGTCTTGTTGCCATCATCTGTTCTATACTGAGCTTTGTTGTTTCCATCACCTTTTTTGGAATTGGCTTAGGAGTTGGATTGAATAAGCAGGTTGTCAGGATTGTGGTTTGAAGAGGTGGGTTCTCAGGCCCATGGACTAAAGAAGCAGGTTGTCATGCCTACAAGTAACTCTCTCTAGGTGAGAGAGGTTGTTGGGGAAGTGTTTTCCCAGAGGGAGCCCAACTGCAGCTATAGTGCTCGAAGAATTATTGTCCAGCCTATTGATGAATCCTTGGAAGGGAAGTGGGGCAGCTGAAGGACTATTGAGCAGAGAAGGGGCACACTTCCAGGGGTGGGATAGGCATGTGGGGAATGAGAGGTTGTAGGATATTAGTGTGAGCTGGCATTGGGAGATAATCCTTCCTGTTGACCTGTGCAACTTTCCTGTTGCCCTTTCCAATCCTAGGAATCCATTGCCTAGTGGAGTTTAGTCCCAGCTCATGGGTGACCCATTGCTAAGTGTGATGAGCAACGTGGTCTAAGGCTGGGAGGTTCATGGAAGGTCTTCACATAGTTGGTGGTCATCTATTGAAAGATAAGTACCAAATATCTGTTGATTGTATATTATGTAATTGTACATGTTTTATAACTTGATGAGTAATGCCTAGATATATCATATATGTTGTATGTGTAGGCTTACTATTATTGCCACATTAATCTGTGTATGGTTAGGATATGTCGTTTGTATGCATATATTGTCCGAATTTTTTAATGATTATTTCCGAATGAATAAGTGGCATGAACAAAATGCTGTAACTGTTAATTTGTGTTAGATATGCATGCATATAAATTTACAAAATGGTATCAGAGCATAAAGGTTATTCGGTGGCATGACATGGCTTCTTGGTTAAGGTCGGGGATGTCATGAATTGGTATCAGAGCTAAGAGAGACGTCCAAGAAGTGATGTTTCCCGACCTGTTGGTGGTTGGGGACATTGTAAACCCTAATTCCTTAACTAAAAATAGAAAACCATCGACACAAATCATGTTATGAAAAATCGCCCAATAATGGACATGAAAATCGAGGCGACATGAAAAACAAGGAAAAAATGTGACACGTTTCTCGAGGAATTTTTTTCTTGGGGGCACTTCCCTAGAACCCCTGTGCAGGGGGGCTATCGCCCCCCTACAACCTTCGAAGGGGGGGCCTAGCAACCCCCATGTACGCCCAATGTAGCATAGCAGACACCAAAGCTAGCCGTGTAAAGAATATAACACATATCCAACATTGTTGATAAAGTTATATCTTCTAGAACTTCCAACATAGTTTCTTGTCTCAGGGAGTCCTTGCTCATTAACTTGAAAAAAGACTGGGCAAGTAGACTCTTCATGAATGTCTTCATAATCTTTGCAAAAAGGAGGGGCTTTATCATTGACCATATTTGTTGACTCTAGTTGATTAGGTGGTCTTTGATCTTGAGGGGGAACCATTTTCTGTCACTTCTCATTATTTTTCCAAGGCTGGAATCTATTGGCATTAATTCTTTCCATGGAAATTAATATGTCTTGCATTGCATTAAGTTGGAAGCATGGTTAGATTCCATGGATTTGATCATTTCTATTAATTCTTTCATGGGATCTGCTGATGCTACACATCCAAATTACTCACTTCAATGATGACCTATTGTCGTCATTACAAGTGTCTCATTTTGGCCGCAAATGTTGCAGTGTCGTAAATATCATACTATCATCTTGCCTATGTCGTGTCTCAAACAACATCACAAGGAACATTTGAAGACACCCTCAGAGACTGGTTAAAGAAAGATAAATCAATTGACAAAGAGTACAAAGCCTTTGCCTTGAGGAAGACCACTTAAAAATGAATTTTGAAGGGAAGCGCTCCCCTACCCACTAGCAGGGAGTGCTAGCGCTCCTTGGCCTCCTTTGGGCGAGTGTTGTAGCGCTCTGTGCACCATTCTGGGGAAGTGCTGGGATTTTTTGAGGAAATATTGGGTAGCGCTCGCCTACCCACTAGCAGGGAGTGATAGCGCTCCTTGACCTCCTTTGGGGGAGCGTTGTAATGCTTTGTGCACCATTCTGGGGGAGTGTTATGCTGTTGAGAAAATCATGGGAAGATCCCCTTCATCTATGAAATCAGTTGGATTCGAATCTGAGGTCAAGGCTATATCTTAGAGAGGATCCACAACTGATGGAGAAATATCCTCAACCTATCCCAAGAATATCTAAGGTGGTTAGGCCTCTCCAAGCTTATATAAGGAGGCCTTCTCATGGTGAAGGAGGGGGAGAAATTGAGAAATACCTAACTTATGATCTCATAAAAAAGAAGGATACATTGGAGGCATCAAAATTATGATCTCATAAGGGAGATAATCAGTGAAGCATAGTCATTTTGTTTGTGGATCATTTGAGCAAGGCGTTGGACAAGGAGAGCTGGAAGAGGCTGCCGCAACTTCATCAAAGGTCTTTAAGTATCTCTATTGAGTTCTCATTAATACATATGCTTGGCCTATTTCCTTCAAGATTATGTATATCTATATGAACTTGTATTTAATGGATAGATCTAGTTTCAAACTAATCATAGTAGAATAGGAAGCATGCTTTGTCTTTGATTGGATTGCAAGACTTGTTGAAGAGCTTGAGGATCAAAGCTCAACTTGGACTGGGTGAGGACAAACATAGTAAAAAAGGTACGTCTTCTTCCTCTTCTCTATAGATTAGCTTAGCTAGGTTTAAAGGGATTTCAGTGACCAAAGTTAGCACCTTTATGTCTTGGTATTAAAATTCTATGATCCAAGAGGGAATTCACCTGTCTGCAGGGGGGTTTTCCTCTAACAAAAATTGGCGACTCTACTAGGGATTCCTTTTTCATATAACCTTTACGAGTCCGAAAAAATGATAAAAGTATACTCGGTTACATTCTCATATATTTATGAGCGAGAGAAAGAACAAAGACTAAGCTAGGTATTGGTTTCATTTTTACACAAGCTTAAAACAAAATTAAACCATGCTTGTAAATTCCCAACGTAATTTCCAAAGGTAGGGATACCCATGGATGGTTGGTACATTGCCCCCAACTTGAAAAGATAGCGACATAACTCTAGAGTGATAATCAAAGGCTAGAGACATGCCCCCCCAAGATTCAATTTATTCACCGATTTTGAGGTTGTCACCAATTTCTATACTAGATGTAGAAAAAGGATAAGGGTGGATGAAATGAAGGTTCAAATACGAGACCCGATGAAAGAATCGACTTGACGGGAGAGGTGACTGTTTCATTTTTTAATGAGCTTGACATATGAAAAGAACTATGCTCATGGCTCCGGGTTCAATCCCCAGATTTCTGTTTCATTTTTTAATGAGCTTTCCACAAAAAAGAAAAACTATGCTCAAGGCCTCTGTTTCTTTTTTTAACGAGCTTGCCATAGAGAAGACAAACTATGCTCGTGGTTCTAGGTTCAATTCCCATATTTCTGTTTCATTTTTTAACAAGCTTTCCACAAAGAGGAAAACTATGCTCGTAGATTCTGTTTCATTTTTTAACGAGATTTCTACATAGAGGAAAACTATGCTCATAACTCGTTTCATTTTTTAACGAGCTTGAAATTAGAAAACCATGCTCAAGGCTAGTTTTCATTTTTTAATGAGCTTGAAATCAGAAAACCAGGCTCAAGGCTGGTTTTCATTTTTTAATGAGCTTGAAATTAGAAAACCACGCTCAAAGCTCTTCTTGATCATGGCTTCTAAGAGGATAATTCTCTGGAAGGACACCATGTCAAGGGACAAAACTCGGTGATGGCCTCCAAGAGATCTTCACTGGATGAAAGAAACACACTCTGGAAGGAACTCATGTCGAGAGTCATGATAGGGGTAAGGAGGCCAGGCTCCAATATCCCTACCGAAGAGATCACCATGTCAACTACCAGATCTAATTCATCGAAAGTTGAAGTCATGGGAGACAACGCCAGATAATTGACCTGTGGCAGGGGTGATACTGACTGCATATAAGACCCGTTTAGGGAGGTCATTGGGTAGATGGTCAAGTCAGGGCCAACGCATGAAAGATGATCAAGATTCACCATTCTTCCATCTTGCGGGAAAGATATCACACAAAAAAGAGTGAAACAATAGCTTTCATGGCATAGACATAATCTCGCCCAAGGAGTAAATCGAAATCCAAGGGGTCCTGGACTACCATAAAATCAATAAAGACAGTTTTCCCTCCCAAAGTTACGGGAAATTGGGGAAGGATCCATAAAGGGTGATTGGTTCTTTTGTTAAAAGAGAACAGAGTCTGGGTAACTGACACAAGATGAGGATAACCCAAAGATTTCCAAGCAATAGAGGACAAAATACTAACAAAGGAACCTTCATCTATCAGCGCATGAGGAATGTCTCGACCACAAACCTGTACTGTAATCTTGAAAGGAATGTGAGAGGGAAGAAGAGGTCTAGTTAGCACACCCCAATAAAAAAGGATGGCCTCATTTCTTGGAGGGGGTTTCGCGAGAGAGGGAGGAATGCCCCCCAACATGGTAGATTCTGTATCAACGAGAAAAACATGGGAAGAATCGGGTTTAATCTCTAACGGGAGAGAAGGATTGACTGATAATGACATCAAATAGACCACTTGGGTTTTATTCTCCAAGGGGAGAATGGGGTCGATAGGTGGAAACAGATCAACCTCTTGGGTTGCACTCTCTAATGGGAGAGAGGGATCGACTGAAGATGGGATTGGATCAACCACTTTTTCAACTAGTTCAACTAAGGACGTGACCAGATTGACGACATGATCGACTAGACTGACTAATGAAGGGACCAAAACAACCACTTTGGCACTCGTCAGAGGAGGAGTGGGATTGACCACATTGGAACTCTTCAGATGAAGGGTGGGACTGACCAATGATGATACTGGATCAGTCACTTGGGTTTCACTTTTCAGATGAAAAGTGGGGCTAATCGATTATGGAACTGGATCAACCACTTTGGTTAGTGGTTCAACCGAGGATGAAACTAGATTAACCACTTGATCAACCAGACTGACCGGGGATGGAACTGTATTGACCATTCCATCAAATAACGATGGGTTGGGGGAAATATTATGATAATCAGTTGGAAGTTGAATCTTTTCCAAAAGAGAAGAAGCCTCGTCCATATGAGGACAAAGGCAAGAATAATGATCACCTTCACATAACATACAAGGAAATTTGACAGTTTTCTTCTTCTTACCAACCTTAATGTCACTAGTTGATGGGGCGTCACCAACATGTCTAGCAGAGGCCGATGATGTGGAGGACCACATTTCTAAGACCTTGGGAAGACCAGGGAAATCCCTCAGAAAGTGGTCACCCTTACAAATACTGCAAGGGAATTTGGGTTTCATATTCTTCGTTTTAATCTTGTCAACCTCATCAACACTCCCGGTACGATTAATAGTGGTTGGTTTCTTGGATCCAACATCTGATATGGTTGGAGGCTTGGTCCTTTTCAGGTTCTTCTTCTTCTTCTCTTTCCATTTCTTATTTTTCTTATCAACCTGGCTACTTACTTTAGAGCTTTCACTAGGCGAAGAAGGAGAAAGAGAAGGAGACTTAATGGGTGAAGAAGGCAAAAAGTCGACATGAGGTTGATGTGTGGGTGGTGTAATTACATATGAAGTGTTAGGTGCAACTAAAGCATTGGGAATATTTGAGATTACTGGAGTGGGGAACAACCAAGCTGATAATCCGATGGTGAGTCCCAGAAGACTCAGTGTGGCAATGTACAAAGGACCAATGTTTCCAAAAGAAGGAAAGGTGAAAGGTTCCCTGGGACAAGGTGTTCCTCCATGGGTACTCCCAGGAGTTGATGCCATTAACACTGACTCGACCTAAGGTCCACTAAGTAAAATAAACAACACATGCTATGAATCTAAGAATCAAACAATCAAATAAAACTTCCCAGAATGAAACCACTAGTTGGTGATGAAATCCAACGTCGCGAGATCAATATAGGAAGGGGTGGGGATAGAGCGGGTGGATCAGTTACGTTGGCAACCTACTTAAAGGACTTATGCCTTGGTGTAAGCTTCCATGCAGTAATTGTGGATTTACCCTCCAAGGAGCTCGAGTGAGTTTGACCAACGTCTGTTCGAGGTATAGTGAGACTTCCCTTCACTGTCACCTTGTGTAAGACCCTGAATATTATGGCTACTAAGGTCACCAATTTGCAGTCAGCCCCTGGGCAGGTACAGTCGACAGTCCAGTCTGAACGTATGGGTAGGAGAACAAGTTTGAAATCCTTCAAGAGAATTGAGGACATATGGACTAGTAGAACTCCAGAGGACCCCGAACGGATTCGGAGTTCATGAAGTACCGAGACCAAATGAAGACAGTTGAACCTCAAGAAGAACTCCCAATATATGATCTGACTACTACGAATGGTTAAACCACAAAGGGATAATATCCGTAACTCTCCCGAATGCGACCTCATGTGTAACCCATGTTTGAGAGGGGGATCCCAGTGAGCTTATAAAAAAATTGGATTTTCTCTCCCTATCGCAAGATGCTAAGTTTTTTTGACAGCTTTGGAAAGTTATCCTTTCAACCTATTCCAAATCCCTACACCTTAAGCTAATGTAGGTTTGCTAACAAAAAATGTAAAAATGTATGATAAATTTTAGTTTAGCGCTTGATTTTAAGTTTTTCATTTACTCAAGAGGAACATGGAGTGGACTAAATGATGTTTTGACCGACTCTAAACAATGCAAATATTTAACTTCGATGAAAGCTATATTACGAGAAGGAGAAATTTTTTATCATTCCCAAATGCATAATGTCCCAATTTTTTTATTAAAATCATCAATGTCAAGATCTTCAAGAAATGATTCAAAGAGACTGTACACCAATACATGATTCTTGGCACCCCCGGCCATGAGGGGGAAAAGTTTTAAGATTTTAAGACTAAAAAATGCCAAAAACCATGCAATTTTGCTATTTCAAATGCAAACTAGTTTCACTACACAAAAGTAAGAATGCATATATATTCTTTTCTTGATTATAATGTATAAATAAAGTAAATACAAATCCTTTGATGCTCTACTACTTTCAATCAGGAGAAAGAGTCCTATGCAGATGCAAAAGACACGAAGAAAAATGGCTACAAACAAAGCATGCACTTAAGGCAGTGAGGTATGAAAGAAAACAAGTAGAAACTTGTTCTGACAATAACACAATCAAGGATTCTACAAAAAATCAAGAATTCAAGGAACACAAGAAAATTAAGAGAAGAATCCAAGAAAAGATAGGGAAAAAGATGAATCACTCAAAACTGTCCCGACAAAATAAGCAGCTAGAAAAGGCAATTTCACATTTATGAACAAGGTTTCAAGATCCAATAAATAAAATAGGTAGTGATAAGAATAAAAAACCAACCCAAACAACTTCACAAACAAACCACAGACTCTGGGTAAATACCTCTGCCAAAAAAGCTGCAAAAGACTAAGCAGAAGAAGGCAGAAAACTCCCCAAAAAGAGACTAATGCTTCTTGTCTCAAGGGTACAAAGCATTGCAATGCTCCCTAAAAAATTATAGGGGAGTGATGGCTAGATATCAATGCTCTGGTATGGCCTAATG
>ML785856.1:506978-530903 GCA_009831015.1 Picea engelmannii
TTCCCCACAACTTGCCGCTTTTTGTCCTTTCCAGGAGATCTTACTTGTATGGCGTGTCTCGCACAAAATAATTGATATAAAATTCTAAAACTCACACCCAAAATACTAAAGAATGTCCACGATCCAATGAAACCAGTCCCACTCAATTTGGATACTCTAGGAAGAAGTTATGATTGTTTTACTTGGAACACCTTCTTGAGACTAGTCAATAGGACTAGTCAGATACCCTATCTTACACATGGTGTATCTACAAATTAAGATGACCCAGAAGCTGAAATTTTTACCATAGATACTTTACTAATTTCTGTAAATATCCTTCGGAGTTCAAGGTCTGAAACGTTACAGAGAAGTTTTTTATAGAGAAAATTCCGCAATGACTCAGTTCAGGATGATTCCAGAACCCTATCTTGTACAAGCTGTATCTACGAAAGTGTAAGGCCTCAAGAGATGAATTTTGAACCCAATGTACCTTGATCCATCTAGTAAATATCCTCCAAGCCGTTCCTTCTGAAACTTTGTAGAAAACAAGTTATAGCAAAAATTCCAAGGTGTCTCATATGTAGTAGCAAAACCCCAAGACCTTGAGCTCTGATACCATATGTTAAGAGCCAAATATCAATATACATAGAAAAACCTCAGAAAAAGTACTCAACACCTTGAAAAAGAGATAATTTCAGATAATAAGCCTCTTCGAGGGGGCAACCTCCTTTTACCCCACTTAAATGTTCAAGTACAAGATGATTCAAAATGAAAATGTCTCCTTGGTATATATACGAGACTAGGAGGTATAATTACAACTAATGGCCTAAAGCCGACATAAATAAAATAACATTACTAATATAATATGCCCCAATTAAGGGGTAATGAGCCAATATTAGGGCTTAACATAATTCACATGTCCACAGGGGGATTTTCCTGTAACAGCTGAAGAAGACTTATTATCTGAAACTACTTATTTGTCTTTAGACTTTGACTGCTTAGAAGTATTACCCCTTGTGAAACCTGGAAGGTTGGACTTTCCTGATGCTTGCATATTTTTTTGAATCCTTGTTTCTATCTCTTGAGCGATTTTGAGGTTGGTGGGTGCCTTATCTCTTAATTGATATCTAATTTCACCACCAAAGGCCTCAATATAATAAATTAGGATGGAATTATATGGAGGCTTGATATTTGTATGCAAGCTTTAAACCAAGTCATTAAAATTTTTGTTAAATTCTTCCATAGTTTCATTTTCATTTTTCTTTATAGTGTTGAGGGAAGTTGATAGGTGACAATGATCTCTTTTCTCCCCCCATCTTTCTGTGAAGGCATCTAAAATATCTTTAAGAGTTTTAATCTTATCATCTGCACAATATTCATACTAGTTAGAAGCATATTCTTCTAAGGAAAAAACAAATAAATTCATTTTGACATCCTCATAATCATGTGCAACACACCTTTTATTAACACATATCATAAAATATTTGATATGGGATTTAACATTAACAACATTATTCCCTTGAAAACTAGGTAATTTTTTGGCAACATTTTCTCCATTGTCTCGGGGTATGTTATCTCCAAGTCTGTTAACACAACTGCATTTTTTCACATACCTTGTATCCCATGCTTATTCATAAAAAGCTCTAATGTATAACAATTGGTGTTCAATGAACCTAAATATGACAGGCACGAACAATACACATTTCCCTCATATTGTGTTGTAGAATGCACCTCGCTTCTCTCGGTGCAACAATCTGTCCTTGGGGTTATTTGGTAGAGAAGAGAGTGATTACATAAGAAATTTCTAAGCTTTTAATATATAATGCTTAATAGACTGTTGGTCAAATTAATTTCTTATATCGATGTACATTAAATTATGAATCTGGATGAAGACGACCGCGATTCTGGTCTAGGGCTCACCTCGCCTCAACTTCATTCGACTCCTATGGGAGGGGACCCCCCCAGACTCTCCACCTTCGGATATTCAGGATTTTCAATCTCTGATCTCTTCCTATGCAAAGTCTCACAAGTCTTCTCCCTCCAGATTTGTTAAAAAAATGGACGAGATTCCTAAAGTGGTCATTCACCCCTCTTTGAATTTCCCACTGGCACTCAGAATGGAAGACAATGGGTTGATAGGGAAGTTCACTTTTATTTGTCCCTCTCCCAAAGCCATGCACCATTGACCTAAATTGGAGAAAAATGATCCAGTGGAAAATGTCTACGACTTTTTGCGGTAAGGGTTTCTTTACATTCCTTTTTGAAAAAAACAAAGATAGGGATTTAATATTTCGCAGTGGCCCATATTTCATGGGTGCAAGATGAATGTACCTTAATAAATGGACCCCGTATTTCAGTCCATAAAATGACATTTCTTCAACAATCCCTGTCTGGGTGAGACTGCCCTTTCTTCCTCTGCATTGTTGGAATGATGAAACCCTAAAAAACATAGGAAACTTGCTAGGAAAATATATCGAACGTGTTGAACCACGAGAAGGGATTCAAGCTTGTGCCAGACTGTGTGTGGAAGTGGATTTGGAAAAACGACAACCAGAAGCATTTCAACTGACCTTGGACAACTGGTTTTATATGCAACAGGTTGACTATGAAAAAATCCCATTCAAATGCAAAACATGTCATGAATACGGGAACTTGGAAAATTTTTTCCCACAAGCCAAAGAATCCCAGCTGCAAGATTCGAAACAGGACCAATGGAAACAACTGAAAAGGAAAAAAACTAACAGGAAGGCGACTTCCTTGAACCACCCACAAGGACAAGGCGAAAAATCCACGAATCCATGAGAAAGAACCTCAAGCTCCCCCCAGAAAGGAGAATCTAGTCATAATTAGTTCGATGGGATCCCAAATCCAGAAGAAAACATGGAAGCTCATGGGGATCATTAGGAAGGAAATGGAAAAAGGAGACAAGAAGAAACAAAAGAAAAAAATAGAAAAGGAAAAGAGAAATAAATCCCGATGTCAAGCAGGGATGATATAGTTAAATCCGTATCGTATCCCCCTCCAAAGATTCCTGTTCTCTTTGATGAAGACCAACATGAAACTTTTGATAGTGACTCAGACTTAGAGGTCACCCGACCAACCACAACAAAAAAAACAGGAAGAAAATCTAACATAAACAAAAGGGAATCGATAGCAGATCAGGACAAGGAATTAGGAATAAAAAAAACTTTAGAGGAAGCGCTAAGGAAAGAGATAAAATCAGGTAAAAACAAGTCAACCCTCCACAAGGGAACAACTTCTTAGCCCTCTAAATGGGGCCCCCAAAAAATCATTCGTAAATTATGAAAGTTGTCTCATGGAATTGGAGGTTTAGGGAGTAGGGAAAAATAAGAAGAAGTATGAAATCTCTTAAGAACAGAAAACCCATCAATCCTTCTACTCTAGGAGACAAAAATGAGGGAACAAGAAACCCTCCAAGAAATGCAAATTTTTTTGGAAAAACGAGAAGGAAAAGTAATTATCTCAAGAGGCACCTCAGGAGGGCTTTGTGCAATATGGAACACACCATATTTCATTCTAGAGGATCATCTGCAATCTCAGTTCTGGATGATGGTCCCTCTCTCCATGAAATCCACAGGTAAGATCTACACAATTATCAATGTTTATATGCCAAATAATTACATGGAAACATCTGAGTTCTGGGGATCCCTCCTAGATCCCTCCTAGATCTAGCTAATGAAAATCTCCCCAAAAATATGATTATAGTCGGGGATTTTAATACTACAAGAGGAATAAAATAAAAGCGAGGAGGATCTGTAGTGAGACATCAATTTAGAGAAAACATGGACGATCTTATCTCAGATATAGATCTCTTGAATGTTCCCCCTTCCAAAGGGAAATATACTTGGAACAACATAAGAGAAGGGCCAGGCCACATTGCTGCCATGCTTGATTGTTTTCTAATAATTAGCTCCTTTCTTGCACTACCAGACTTATCCTCTTCAATTATCCTTCCGTGGGCATGATCAGACCATCGTCCTATCTCGCTGGCCTTTGAAACTTAGAAAAATTGAGGACCTATCCCTTTCATATTTAACCCCTTGTGGATGGACCGCCAAGATTTCTTCCCCACTGTGTCACGAGTTTGGAACCATTGGATCAATGGATCCCCGATGTTCATTTGGGAGCATAAATTGAAGCTGGTAAAATAAAGTCTTAAATCTTGGGCAAATCTCTCCTTGAGACCGCTCCATCTCAAGGTCATGGAAAAAAAGCTACAACTAGAAAAAATCCAAGGGGATATGGAGACAAAATAATTCCAACAAATCCAAATAATGTCTGAGCAAAAGGTGCACAAAGAATATATTCAATCTATAAAAGAAGAATAAATCACTTGGAGATTAAAATCCAAAAGCCTATGGCTGGGAGCAAGTGATCAAAATACTTCTTTCTTCCATAGACAAACAAAGGAAAGACAACGGACAAATCAAATCTCAGAAATAAAAAATCAGATGAGAGATATCATAATTTTTTTTGATCAAATAAAGAAACAAATTACCATCCACTTCTCCAAGTTGTACAACTAGGAGAGAAACTCAAAGGAAGACTCAAGTGACTCACTCCTCAATCATATCCCAAGCAAAATATCTGAAGAGGACAACCATAAGATCAATCAACAAATTGAAGAAAAATAAATCCTAAAAGAAATCAATCAATTCCATAAGGATAAAGCCCCAGGCCTGGATGGGTTCACTCTTCACTTCTATAAACATTGTTGGCACATAATCAGGCTATACTTCATTAGAATGATCAGATATGTGCACACATAAAAAATAATGGGAGGTGCCACCAATTCCTCCTTTTTATCACTCATTCCGAAAGAATTTGGAGCGACCTCTCTAGATAGATTCAGACCTATCTCTCTCTGTAATGTCTCTTATAAAATCATGGCTAAAATTGTTGCTAATCGACTGACTCCTTTTTTCAGATCTCTAATACTCCCCAATCAAGGAGGATTTGTGGCAGGCAGACGAATTTGGGACAACTTCATCCTAGTGCGGGAAGAAATTCATTCAAGCAACTCCCAAGGGGAATCATGCATGGCAATTAAATTGGATATGGAAATGCTTTCGATAGAGTAGAGCATGAATTTCTATTTAAAGTGATGTAGAAGCTCGGTTTCAACCAAGAATTTCTATCCTGGACTGGGTCCTGTATTTCTAATCCTTGGATCGCCCCCCTCTTAAATGAAAGACCAACCCCCTTCTTTAGAGACTATATAGGCCTAAGAAAGGGCTGCCATCTCTCCCCCCTTCTTTATGTGCTCATGGAAGAATCTCTTAACAAAAGGATAGAATGGGATTGCACCAATGGAACAATTTCTGGACTCAAAATAGCTCAAGGGGTAAAGTGAATCAACCACTCCCAATTCGATGACGATATGATCCTCTTAAGTGGAGCCTCTAAAGTCATGGCTAGAATAATTACGAAGGTATTGGATATCTTCCTCTCAGCCTCATGAGGTCTTTTGATTAAGGTCAAAATCCAAATCTATGTGTGGAATGTATTGGCTCACAATCACTTAAGTATTTCTCAAATCCTTAGCTTTGCTATCTCAAACGATTGGAAAACCTTTAAGTACCTTGGCCTCCCTATGTGTTTAAAGTCTCTCCCAGGAGAATATTGACAAATAACTCTTCAAAAAAGTAGAGAAAAGATGGATTCCTGCAGGATAAGGCAGATCAATCCACTTGGGTGTGTGGTTCTAATAAAATCAGTTTTGTCCTCTTTACCCCTCTTCCAATTCTCTTTTCTCCTGGCACCTAATGGAGCTTTGAAAGACATGGCTCAACTCATTCACAAATTTCTCTGGCAAGGAAGAAAGTCCAACACCAAAAAGTTTCATTTAGTCAATTGGAATATTGTCTCCTGTCCTAAAGATAGTGGGGGGATTGGAATAAGAGACCCTGAAGTGGCCAATCTAGCTATGGGAGCCAAGCTACTTTAGAGACTAATATCGGGTTGAAAGGAATGGTGGAAATCAACCATAACAAAAAAATACAAGTTGGGTGCCAGAAAAAGAAGTATGGATTCTATCCTAGAAACTCAACTTGGTTCACAAATTTGGAAAATTTTTCGAGCTTCAATCCCCTTCTTTAAAGAGAATCTCTCATGGATCCCTGGAAATGGAAAAATGATTAGGATCTGGAAAGATACGATTTTGGGATCTGACCTCATATCTCGAGCAAAAGAGATCGTCAATTTGAAAATATGGATGATTTCAGAACACAAAACCACTCTTTTTGATCTGTCTTCTTAAAGGAGAAACCACTTTACACCGCAACCTTCAGGATAGTTGAGGATGGGGAACAATTGGATACTCAGTGAAAGAAGGCTACAAAAAATTACTTTAAAACTCAAGGATCCTTCACTTCTCAACTAATTGGAAAAATATTTGGAGTCCAGATGTCCTGCCCAAAATAAACATCTTCATTTGGTCTCTATCTCATGGGAAAATTGTAACGGCAGAAAATTTGATGAAAATAGGCTTCCACAGACCTTTCACCTGTACTCTATGTCAAAGAAATTAGGATACAATCCAACATCTCTTTTGGGAGTGTCCCTTCTCTATAAAAGTTTTGGATTCTGTTTACAGAGAAATGAATCATCAGATAAGGTGGCCCTCTAATTTTACCCCTTTCCTGGGACATTGGGAAATATATTACCAAGGATCCTTTCATGGAAAGACAATTTTTAAAATACTGTGGAAATCCCTTCCCAAATTTGTGTGCTGGCAGATTTGGCTAGCAAGGAATATATTGATATTCCAGGCTAAAAAGTCTCAACCCCAAAGTGTTTCTTGTAAGGAAAAAACACAATTGATGGAGGTTATGAACACTAAAAATATGAGCATAGAAGATCCGATTAATTGGAACAACTCTGAGAAGGCTTGGATCTTGAAACTCAATATTCACTCTACTCGTAGTCCCCATTCTATGCATCGATCTTGCTGGAAGCTTCATTATTCCTTCAACATTGAATGTTGGATCCAAAGACAACCAGAACACACTCTGTGCTTTGATGGAGCTTCTAAAGGAAACCCAAGGGAGGTAGGTGTGGGGGTTCTCTTCAAACCCAGAGGAAAAATAATCTTGAACTTCTACTGGAATCTAGGGAGGGAAACCAATAATAAAGCCAAGGCTTATGCCCTTCTAAAAGGTATTCAATTGGAAAACCAACGACGAATTCAAACTCTAAACGTAGTAGGATATTCGAAGACGATCATAAGAATGATGATCTAGGGTATTGAGCCAAAACATTTGAGTCTTAAAAGGGTGATAGACATAATTCGCCTATCCTCGAGGACCTTGAAGGTCAAGTTTTTTCACGTCCTTAGAGGCTATAATGTTGAAGTTGAAAAAATGACCAACCTGGCCTTAGGAAAACCACTTGAAACATAAGGAGTGGATGATGAGGAATTCTTAGCACCCCCGTGTAATGACCACCGCTCACCATAGGAATGGGATCCATTGCGTGTTGGGGAATTTAGAAGGAAATTGTAGCTCTAGCATGTGTTTCAACATGTGGAGGTGAAAAATGGTAGGAGTTAAGGAAAGGAAGGTTTTAAATCATTCTAATGGGAAATGGTACACTCATTTCATCATGGCATGGGATGGTTACATCGCCCATTCAGTCAAATTTATGGGTAGCATGCAGGCGAAGCCTCTGGATCAGATGGGCCGAGCGTGCAACAGGCTTGACACAACATGGAGACGTTTGGATTATGATAGTTTCAGTCCTTGTATTGGGTTTACGAAGGGTCTAAGTACAATGACCTAGGTTAGATGTGTACTTCCTAGATCTTCTCATTATACTTTGAATAGTATTTGATTTGGGTACTTCCTTGTCTGTATGTCATGAATTCATCAGTGGTTGTGACTTGGGGAGTTATATTTCAATGTTCCCGACCTGACTCTATTTTTTGGCCCTCTCAAAATCTCCCTGCATTTTATTTGGAGTTTGTCCTTGCTTCCTCCTTGAATTCTATCTTGCGCCCTCTCCAAGCCACCTATCTTTGAGTCTCCCATCTTGGCTTTGTCTAGGTAAAGATTATTTCCCTATCACTTCCGGGCCCTTTGATTCCTCGTTCACTTTCGGGTCTTAGTGCACTCTCCCTCACCACTTTTAGAACCACCACCTTGCTAGCACCATGGATAACAAGAAGGAGTCTCACAAGGAGCCAAGGGCCACAAATTTGTTGGATTATTTTTCAGGACAAGAACAACAAGACCAATAGAAGGAATGTTCTGGGTATCCAAGGCTGAGAATTCAGCTGGGAGAAATCAATGCCACAATGACTTTCGAGCTGGAAACTCTCTCACAACACCGACATCTCATTGAAAGGCTACAGGATGAAGTTTTCTCTCAACACAACCAAATTGAGGATCAATGCAGTCAAATGGAGAACATGCAAGGACGTTTGGATTAGATGGAAAATAATTATAATCAGCCCAACACCCCTGACAACGCCCAGGAAGCTTCAAGAAATATATCAACAACCATTGTGAATCAAGTTCCAGACCTCAACAAGCCATCAATGGATGCAAACTGGGAGTAGCATGAACATCCGGAGGTAAAAAAGGAACCGGGTAGTTGATACTGTAATTTTCAAGAGTCATGTTTTGTTTAAAAATATGCATAAATGGAGTTTTTAATAGGATGTATTCTTTAAAATACGACATAAATGTCATAGTTAGGAAAGTTGGCAAAACCATGGACACAAATTTTGTAACAACAGTCTCAATTTTCAAAGCATCTAAATGTCGAAGGCTTATCATAATTTCCCTTTTTTGTACTATAGTGGATTTATCCACACCTTTTTAATACAAATTTATCCAGTACTTGTAAAAAAAAAAAGAATCTGTACTTGGATTAAATGGCATTATGCAAAGATATTTCAGCATGGTACTAAAATCTTGCAAGTAATCAAAAAATTACTAGCATTGGATTTGAGAATGAATGTCTTACATATAATCCATCCTTGGATTAACTGACATTCTAAATTTTCTCCATTGGCGCAGGTTATGTTATCTTGAATTCTATTAAACGTCGTTGCGGTTTTTCACATACCTTGTATTAGATGCCTAATCGTAAACAATCTCTTATGTATAGAAATTGTTGGCATGTTTACAGGCAGAGTGTGCTTGTCATTGATGGAAAGAGTAACAAAGATGATGGAAGGTTTACAAACAAAGTGTACATGGCAAGAACAACAACCAACAATGAAGACACAGAAGAACAAGCAATGAAGACACAAAAGAACAAGGTCGAGAAGTTGAGAAGGAATAACATAGCGTTGCACGTAGAGAGAAAGTGGGCGCTAGGGCCGAGGTGAATTCCATTACCAAATCTCAGGAGAGATAGCATTCCCAGAAACACAGATGAGGTCTAAGACATCAAGGCTCACAAAAGGATCAAATGTCGTTGCCTTTGACACTTAGAGATTTGAGAAAGCCAAAGCGCAGGAGGAGAAGCGACAGTGGCTGTTGGATCACCAATCCAGAATACCCAATGGCCATTAGATCAGAGTACAGACAGGAGGAGCGCGCATAAGAGGAGATTATACCTTAGCCTCCGTATTGGAGCATGAAGGACTAGCAACCATTAGATCCAGTATAACTGCGAAGAGGTTAATGGGCAAGAGCCATCCTCCAACTCTGCGAAATACAAAGTCATGAAATGATCTGGGTCGTTGGATCCAGAGGACACATGGCGAGAGATCAACATTTTTCTGAATCACGAGTTGGAGAAGTCAAAGGTGAGAGTTGTAGGAACTCGCGATATGAGAAGTTGCGAAATGATCTGGGCCATCTAATCACCAAGGATCTGGACCGTTGATCTAATATGAAGTTAGAGTCCATGATATTGATCGAATTCACTGATGAGAGAGAGAGACCTCGACCATTGATCTAATATGAAGTTAGAGTCCATGATATTGATCCCAGTTGTCGATCAGAGAGAGAGACCTTGTTTGTTGATCTGATATGAAGTCATTTTGGAGTTTTGTGTATCGGAAGTTTGGAGGCAACTCACAACAAGAGTTAGCGATATGCGAAATCGCGAAGCACTCTTTTTCTTGACCCCTAATTATAGCTTGTGGTCACATCAGAGGAAGAGAAGTGAAGGAGCTAGCACTGCTAAGCTCCATTTCAGAGTTTCGTGTATCGTGAGTTTGGAAGCAACTCACAGCAGGAGGTCCCGATATGCAAAATCACGAAGCACCCTCGTGCTTGGCCCCTGATCACAGCTAGTGGTCACATCAGTGGGAGAGAAGGGAAGGAGATAACAGTGCTAGGCTCCATTTCGGGGTTTCACGAGTCGGGAAAACTAAGGTGAATCATAGTTGATCACCTGATATGACAAATCGCAAAGCACCCTCATGCTTGGCCCCTGATCACAACTAGTGGTCACATCAGCGAGAGAGAAGGGAAGGAGCTAACAGTGCTAGGCTCCATTTTGGAGTTTCGTGAGTCGAGAAAACCAAGGTGAATCATAGATGATCACTCAAAATGAGAAATCACGAAATGACTATTGGTTAGGCATACGGTCACCGCCGATGGTCATGTGAAAGGAAGGGGCTTAGCCAGAAAATATAAACGCCCACTATGTAGTTTTCTCAGGAAAGGAAAAAGTGCCAAAGGGATGAGCACATAAAGGTTCTCTCAGTAACTGCTAGAGGCAAACTAATTGTAACTGTAGAAATCCATTGATGGTTTCAGCCAGAGAATTCAAAGAGGCTGCAAGGTGATTTTCAGAGAGGCTGAAGAGTCTCAAGGTATCTGACAGTGGTATGAAGACTCATCATAGAGACAATTGACAGATGGAAAAGGGTCGAAGATGGTAGCTGCCAGAGAAGCCAAAGAGTATCGGCATAACGACCATGGATGAAGAACAGACTCAGTGTAATCACCGGAGGGGATGAAGAGTTAGGTGCATGACCTAGCAGAGGACTCGACATGATAAATATACGCAGAACAGAGAGGAGGATGTTGCTTCTGCAGAGAGTTATTCATGCAGGTAAAATAAGGTTTTGTACGACTGATGAATCGTATAGAATAAGCGTAGCACATAAAAAAGAAATTCATATCTGAGAGAGGAAGAAAAATTTGAGGTGCACATGCAGAGACAGAGAAGAAGAACATAAATCTTATGAAGATGCGAGGAGGAGGACATTGAAGCAGGCAGAGCAGAGCAGTGTATCAGAATAATGATGAGATTGGTAAGCCATTGATGAATATTGTGTCACTGTAATAGATTCAAGCAAGAAAATATTTATACTTAGGGTGGTTGGGAGGTGCTAGGGAGGACTGTTTTCCTCAGAGTTTTAAGTGGGTGCTTGAACACAGGGAGTAGTAGCTTCCATCTGGTTGCATCCAGAAAAACCAGGGTGGCAGGGTGGTGCAAGGGAGCACTGTTGTTCTCTATTATGCAGGTTGGTGCCTGCGTGAATGGAAGTTGGTGCTTCCATCCAATTGGTGCTGGAACACTCAGGGAGTTGGTTCTTCCTTCTAGTGGGTGCTAGAGAAACCAGAGAGTTGGTGCTCTCAACAAGTTACAACTTGCAAAATAGAGGTGGTAGCCTCACAATGAGTTGGCTGTCATAAGAATGATAATGTATAGAAAATAAAGATTACTTATCATATCAAGAAGAAGAGGTTTTTCCTTTTATGGGTTTCCTCGGGAAATATCTGTCTCTATATATTTCATGTGTGTGATTGATGTTGAATATTCTACTGCCTACCTTCCTGCATTATTGTGATTGTCATTAAATGATCTGTACAAAGTTTAAAATAAGTATAATTGTTTAATCACGGTGTCAAATGATTCACCCCCCCTTCTCAGTTGTCCAACAATTGGTATCAGAGCTGGCCCCTTTTATCTAAGGGTAGATCATAGAGCTTAAACATGACTAGCCGTGAAGGAACTTCAACCAACAAGGTCCCTCTG
Source organism: Picea engelmannii (assembly GCA_009831015.1). Classification (NCBI taxonomy): domain Eukaryota; kingdom Viridiplantae; phylum Streptophyta; class Pinopsida; order Pinales; family Pinaceae; genus Picea; species Picea engelmannii. The sequence goes on from ML785856.1 coordinate 518,925, forward strand.
TTCAATGGAACAAACTTTGTCTTCTGGAAAGTTAGGATGAGAACCTACATAATGGATTTAGGTGTAGATGTCTAGGATGTTGTAGAAACTGGTTATGTAAAGCCATTTGTACTAGCTAATAAGGATGAAAATATAGAATTTAGCTTCAATGCTAAGGCTATGAATGCTATTCTGAGTGGGCTTGTAGAAGCAGAATTTGTAAAAGTTATTCACTTAGAAACTGCCAAAGAAATGTGGGACAAACTCATTAACAGTTATGAAGGTAATGATAAGGTAAAGGACACCAATATTCAAACCTACAGAGTACAATTTGACCAGCTAAATATGAAAGAGGATGAAATTGTTGGAAATTACTTTCTAAGAGTTGAAGAACTAGTAAATGCAATGAAAGCACTTGGTGAAAAAATTGAGGAACCCTCTTTAGTTCATAATATTTTGAGATCTCTGCCAAATAGGTTCAACTCGAAGATCTCTTCTATAGAAGAACTTAATGATCTAAAATCCTTGTCTTTTGATCAACTTCTAGGAATGTTGATTGCATATGAAATGAGGATAGTTAAATATAAACCCACCTCTAGAGAAGAATCATTTAAAGAAGATAAGAATGAGGATTCCGAGCCTGATGAAATTGAAGAAAAATTTGTGAGAAGACTAAAAAAAGGATCAGGCAAGTACCAAGGCAAGATGCCCTTCAAATTTTTTAACTATGGAAGGATAGGTCACTTTGCATCTAAGTGTCCACATAATAAGAAGGACCAGAACTCTGAAGGTGAAGAGAAATACAAATTCAAGAGATTTGGTAAAAAGAAAAGCTTATGTGTAAACAATGATGACTCTTCAGGAGACATAGATAATGAATCTTCTTGTGAAGATAATATTAATGAATTTATGCTAATGGCCAAAGAGGATTATGATAATAAAAGGACAATAAGTGATGTTAATGATGAAGAAGATGTGGTTGATTTGGAAGGAGAGCTGATTAGCGCTTTGGAAGAGATTGACAGACCCATGCTTAAGAAGAGAAATCAAAAACAATTGCTGATACAATTCGAGAAAGGCAGTAAAAACCTTGATGAAGACTTTGCCCTACTAAAAGTGGAATTAGAAGAGACAAAGAAAATAGAGGACATTATAAAACAATAGTTATCAGAGAAGAAGGAAATATGTGAAACTCTGGAAGAAGAAGTAGTGAAAACTAAGAAAGAGTTGGAGAAGTTTCAAGCCTTGTATCACCAGAATCTATCAAGCATCAAAGCCTTAGAAGGATTAGCCACCATTCCGAATCAACAAAGGAATCCAAATTTGAAAACTGGTTTGGGTTATGAAGAGGGATCAAGTAGCGGTCAACCAAACAACAAAGAATCCATCAAGTTTGTCAAATCTACAACCAATGACAACAACAAACCTGCAGACATAAAGGAAGATAATCAATCGTCAAGGAGGAGTAAAAGAAAAGGTGCTAGAACTGAATCTGTAGAACAAAGAAATAATACACCCCCTGCTTAAGGAAATCATCAGCATGGAAGAAATTGACCTGCTCAAAGAAGACAACCATTTTCCAGGTACAAAGGATTTTTCTATGGATATTGTTTTTACTATTCTAACTTTGGTCACAAAGTTGTAAACTGCTCCTTAAAATTTAGATATGAGAAGACAATGAAGTAACAAACAACCACATAATGCAAATCATTTGATGGATGGGAAAAGGACACAGGTTAAACATAACAATCATTATGATCCTTTATTCAATGAACCAAAATGTTACACCTGCCATAATTATGGACATAAAGCTGCAGACTATCGCTTAAGTAACTATGAACCAAATTTGAAATCTTCTACTGAAAATGTCAAGGTTTGGAAGAAGAAAGAAAATGACAAGTGTGGACTAGTGTTGTCATCTCAAAGACAAAAGAACCCCTGGTATATTGACAGTGGTTGCTCCAAATATATGACAGGAGACAAAGGTAAGTTTCTCCAGGTAAAATGATGCTCTAGCTAAAATCAAGGGTAAAGGGATGGTGAGTTTAAGTAATGGAAAAGGAAAATCCCAGGATGTTCTGCTTGTAGATGGGCTGAAACATAATTTTCTCAGTGTAAGTCAAATGTGTGACAGAGGATGTGAAGTGGTGTTCACTTCCAAGGATTGCAAGATAAAGTCTGTAAACTCAGGACAAGTGGTGTCTAAAGGCATAAGGACAAATAATAATGTATATGTGATGAAAGAAGATAGAGAAGAGTGTCATCTAAGAAAACATGATGAAAGCAGGTTATGACATAGGAGACTTGGACATCTAAACTTTGACCACTTAATCAAGCTCAAAAATCTTGAGGCAATAAAAGATCTTCCAAGAATATCAAAGCCACAAGACTCTGTGTGTAAACCCTACCAAGTAGGAAAGCTAACCAGGACTCAGTTTAAATCCAAGAGGTCTACTTCAACAAAGAAACCATTCCAATTAATTCATATGGATTTATGTGGACCATCAAGACAGGAAGGCATAGGGAAGGAAAACTACTTTATGCTGATCATTGACGATTACTCCAGACTTACTTGGGTTTCTTTTCTCAAAGAAAAAGTGAAGCATTTGAGAAATTTAAAATATTTAAGGCTTTAACTGAGAATCAAACAGGTAAGAGGTTACAGGCAGTAAGATCAGACAGAGGAGGATAATTTATGACAATTTATTTTAAGGATTTCTGTGATAAAAATGGGATCAAGAGAGTATACACAATCCCAGGAACTCCACAACAAAATGGAGTAGTTGAGAGGCAAAACAAAACCGTGGAGAAAATGGCCAGGTCAATGATGAATGAGAAGAACATTGGTAAAACCTACTGGGTAGAAGCAATACACACAACAATCCACGTTCTTAACAAAGCCCACATCAGACCACAAAGTGACAAGACACCTTATGAACTGTGGTATGGAAGACCTGCTTCAATCAAACACTTCAAAGTCTTTGGGAGTAAGTGCTACATAAAAAATAATGATGAGAACCTTGGCAAGTATGATGACAGGGATGATGAAGACATGTTATTAGGGTATGCTAAAAACAGTAAAGGATATAGATGCTATAATAAGAGGCTGCATAAATTGGTCGACTATATTGACATAAAAGTTGATGAAGGAATTCCAGTAAGAGAGGTGAACAATACTGAATCAACAACAAAGGATATAGATGAAGTTGAAGATGAACAGGTCCAAGAATCAGAACAAGAAGACTCTGAGTCAGATGAAGATGCAAATACTCAGGCAAAATCAAATCAACAGACAACATCAAATTCTTCCTCCAGAATTACTCAAAAGAATAATCCTGCAAGTCAGATAATTGGTGAAAAAGACAAAGATGTACAAACCAGGAGAAGGATAATAAAAAACACTGAGAAATCACATATAGCCTTCATATCCATGGTGGAACCCAAGAACTTCAATGAGGCCAATAATGACGTAAATTGGTTAAAATCAATGAATGAGGAACTGAACCAGATTGAAAAGAATGACACTTGGGAACCCGTTCCTAGGCCAACATATAAAAATGTAATAGGATCAAAATGGGTCTACAAAAATAAGATGAATGAGCAAGGAAATATTGTAAGAAATAAATCTAGATTGGTTTGCAAAGGATATGCTCAAATAGAAGGACTAAACTTTGATGAAACATTTGCGCCCGTAGCAAGAATAGAATCTATTAGAATGTTTCTTGCCTATGCTTGTAATAAGAAGTTTAAAGTCTATCAAATGGATGTCAAGTCACCTTTTCTAAATGGAGATCTAAAAGAAGAAGTCTATATGGAACAACCAGAGGGTTTCCAACTGTCAGATAACCTTGACTTTGTCTGCAAGCTAAAGAAAGACTTATATGGGTTGAAACAAGCTCCTTGTGCCTGGTATCACAGACTGGATACATATCTTCAAGACAAAGGGTTCAAGAGAGGAACAATTGACAACAGTCTATATACCAAAACAAAGGGTACTGAATTTCTCATTGTGTTGGTCTATATAGATGACATCATCTTCAGTAGTAATAATGCTTCACTGGTAAAATGGTTTACTTCTCCCATGTAGTCTGAATTTGAAATGTCTATGATAGGGGAACTGTCATTTTTTCTTGGACTACAAATTACTCAGAAGTTTGAAAGAATATTTTTTTCTCAAGAAAAATATCTAAGAAAAATGTTGAGAAGGTTTCAAATGGAAGATTCTAAACCTATGAGCACACCTATGGTCACTGGATGTAAGTTAAGCAAGGATGATGACTCACTTGGTGTTGATAAAAGTTCATATAGGTCTATGATAGGCAACCTATTGTACATCACAACATACCATCTAGACATAATGCATGCTGTTGGACTGGTAGGAAGTTATCAGGCCGCACCTAAACAGAGTCATTTGTTAGTTGTCAAAAGAATATTCATATACTTGAGAGGAACAATGGACTATGGCCTATGGTATCCTAGGAATCAGAATTTTCAACTATTAGTCTATTCAGATGCTGATTGGGCTAACTACGTGGATGAAAGGAAAAGCGCGAGTGGAGGTTCATTCTTCTTAGGAGATTCCCTTGTATCATGGCTGAGCAAGAAGCAAGGTTCCATTTCCTTATCAACTACAGAAGCTAAATACATTGCAGCTACCACTTGTTGTGCCCAATTATTGTGGATGATTCAGACACTTGCAGACTCGGAGGTAAAATATACTGCATTGATCCCAATTCATTGTGATAATACCAGTGCATTTAGTGTGTCAAAGAATCCTGTATTTCACTCCAAGACCAAGCATATGCCCATCAAGTATCACTTCTTGAGAGAACAGGTAACCAAATCTATGGTTTATGTGCATTATATTCCATCCAAATATCAGATTTCTGATATCTTCACTAAACCGCTTGCACAAGCTTAGTTTGAGTATCTACGCCAGAAGTTGGGCGTGAACCCATTATCAACTTAAGAGAGTCCATTATGTAAGGGGGAGTATGTGTTGGTTGAATATCTGATACCTCTGAAAAATACTACAACAACTCAGGGGGAGCATGTTTTCTTTGACATTGTTGTCAAAGGGGGAGAAAAGGTGTGGATGCTACAGTTAGAGGTCTAAGCAGAATAGTGCAGCCATTCAAGGTTTCCATCAATGACAAAGGGGGAGATTGTTGGCATGTTTATAGGCAGAGTGTGCTTGTCATTGATGGAAAGAACAACAACGATGATGGAAAGTTTACAAATAGAGTGTACATGGAAAGAACAACAACCATCAATGAAGACACATAAGAACAAGCAACGAAGACACAAAAGAATAAGGTCGAGAAGTTGAGAAGGAATAACGTAGCATTGCACGCAGAGAGCAAGTGGGTGCTAGGGCCAAGGTGAATTTCATTACCAAATATCAAGAGCGATAACATTCCTAGAAATGCAGACGAGGTCCAAGTCATCAAGGCTCGTATAAGGATCAAAGGTTGTGGCCTTTGACACTTAGATATTTGAGAAAGCCAAAGATCAGGAGGAGGAGCGACAATGGCCGTTGGATCACCAATCTAGAATACCCGATGGCCATCAGATCAGAGTACATATAGGAGGAGCGCACAGAGGAGGAGATTAGACCTTAGCCGCTGGATTTGAACACAAAGGACTAGTAGCCGTTAGATCCAGTATAACTGTGAAGAGGTTAATGGGAAAGAGCCATCATTCAACTCTACGAAATACAAAGTCACGAAATGATCTGGGTTGTTGGATCTAGAGGACACATGGCGATAGATCAACATTTCACTGACTCACGAGCTAGAGATTTCAAAGGTGAGAGTTGTAGGAACTCGTGATATGCAAAGTTGTGAAATGATCTGGGTCGTTTGATCACCAAGGATCTAGACCGTTTGATCACCAAGGATCTGGACCATTGATCTGATATGAAGTCAGAGTCAATGATATTGATCGCAGCCATCGATCAGAGCGAGAGACCTCGACCGTTGATCTGATATGAAGTCAGAGTCTATGATATTGATCACAACCATCGATCAGAGAGAGAGACCTCGACCGTTGATCTGATATGAAGTCATTTCGTAGTTTCACGTATCGGGAGTTTGGAGGCAACTCACAGCAGGAATTCACGATATGCGAAATTGCAAAGCACTCTTTTTCTTAACCTCTGATCATAGCTTGTGGTCACATCAGAGGAAGAGAAGTGAAGGAGCTAGCACTGCTAGGCTCCATTTCAGAGTTTTACGTATCATGAGTTTGGAAGCAACTCACAGCAGGAGGTTGCGATATGAGAAATCGCGAAGCACCCTCGTGCTTGGCCCTTGATCACAACTAGTGGTCACATCAATGGGAGAGAAGGGAAGGAGATAGCAGTGCTAGGCTCCATTTCAGAGTTTTGTGAGTTGGGAAAACCAAGGTGACTCACATCTGATCACCAGATATGAAAAATAGTGAAGCACCCTCATACTTGGCCCTTGATCACAGCTAGTGGTCACATCAACGAGAGACAAGGGAAGGAGATAGAAGTGCTAAGATCGATTTTAGAGTTTCACTAGTTGGGAAAACCAAGGTGACTCACAACTGATCACCCAAAATGCGAAATCGATAAATGACTATTGGTTAGGCATACGGTCACCGCCAATGGTCATGTGAAAGGAAGGGGCTTAGCCAGAAAAGATAAACACCCATTGTGTAGTTTTCTCAGGAAAGAAAAAAGCGCCAAAGGGATGAGCACACAAAGGTTCTCTCAGTAACTGTTAGAGACAAATTGATTGTAACTACAGAAATCTACTGATGGTTTTAGCTAGAGAATTAGAAGAGGTTGGAAGGTGATTGTTAGAGAAGCTGAAGAGTATTGAGGTATCTGATAGTGTTATGAAGACTCATCATAGATATGATTGACAGATGGAAAAGGATCGAAGACGATAGCTGCCAGAGAAGCCAAAGAGTCTCGGCATAATGGCCATGGATGAAGAACATACTTAGTGTAATCACCAGAGGGGATAGAGAGTTAGGTGTATGATCTCGCAGAGGACTGGGCATGATAAATATATGCAGAACATAGAAGAGGATGTTGCTTCTGCAAAGAGTTATTCATGCGGGTAAAATCAAGCTTTTTACAACTGTTGAATCATACAGAAGAAGCATAGCACATAGAACAAAAATGCATATCTGAGAAAGGAAGAAAAAGATGAGGTGCGCATGCAGAGATAGAGCAGAAGAACATAAAGCTTATGAAGATGCGAGGAGGAGGACACTGAAGCAGGTAGAGCAGAGCAGTGTATCAGAATAGTGATGAGACTGGTAAGCCATTGATGAATATTGTATCACTGTAATAGATTCAAGCAATAAAAGATTTATACTCAGGGTGGTTGGGAGGTTCTAGGGAGGACTATTTTCCTCAGAGTTTCAAGTAGGTGCTTGAACACATGGAGTTGTAGCTTCCATCTGGTTGCAGCCAGAAAAACCAAGGTGGCAGGGTGGTGCAAGGGAGAACTTTTGTTCTCTGTTATGTAGGTTGGTTCCTCCATGATTGGAAGTTGGTGCTTCCATCCAGTTGGTGCTGGAACAATCAGGGAGTTGGTGCTTCCTTATAGTGGGTGCTAGAGAAACCAAAGAGTTGTTGCTCTCAACAAGTTGCAGCTTGCAAAATAGAGGTGGTAGCCTCACAATGAGTTGGTGTTCATAAGAATGATAATGTACAGAAAATAAAGATTACTTATCATATCAAGAAGAAGAGGTTTTTCCCTTTATGGGTTTCCTCATGAAATATCTGTCACTGTATATTTCATGTGTTTGATTGATGTTGAATATTCTACTACCTACCTTCCTGCATTATTGTGATTGTCATTGAATGATTTGTAATGAGTTTAAAATAAGTATAATTGTTTAAGCACGGTGTCAACTGATTCACCCCCACCTCCTCTCAACTGTCCAACATTAGTGTTCAATGGACCTTAATATGACATGCATGTAGACATTATTTGAGGGCCAATATTTGAACATAATTGTTGAGTTTTATTGATCACATATTTTGTAATTCCACAACTTGGTGTTTTGTTTAACCCTTTGGCAAGAATGCAGATTACCTTCTTGAGGCAACTTATTTCTGTGGTCACACTCAATTTGTTGTGATTGAAAATGTGGTGTCAGATCTGATGTGGGAAGAGTAATATTTACTGAAGGGATGCCACATAAGGGCTGAAGGGAAAAAGGTAACCAATGACGATATCTTAAAAATGCTAGAAGCTCGATCTATTGTGAAGTAGTTGATATTTTGAGTCTTGACCATCTTATCCATTAGTGTTTGTAGTTGAGGATGGTTGTAAAAGATGATTTCCTATATTTGAGCATCATTGTTGAGTTCTAGTAACCGCATACGCTGTAATTCTTGAACTTGGTGTTTCATTCAATGCTTGGTAAGTATCCATAGTGCCCTGTTGAGGTAACTTATGTTTTTGGTTTCACTCCATTCATTGGGATTGAAAATGTGGCATCATACTTGATATGGGTACAATAATATGTATTACAGGGATTCCCCATAAGGGATGAAAGGAAGAAGGTAACAAAATACAACACCTTAAAAAAGATGGAAGATAGGGGAGGTAGGTGTGGGGTTCAGATCCTGAAGGAAATAGGAATTATTCTTTGCTTGGGGATGGGGTCGGTACAAATAATGAGGCAAAAATCATTGGAACTTATCAATGTCTAATTTTTCTGAAGAATAGAGGGATAAATAATGTCATTGTAGTGTGATACTATTCAATGATAATCCACTATATGCATTTAAATTTGAACCCACAAGACTTTTGTCTAGGTTGACTCATTTAGAGATCTCAAGCAATGACAGAAAAATATGAAAACATTGAGATTTTCCAAGGTCTAAGAGATCACAACTCCTTGGTAGACCTAAAACCTAGTGAATTAGCTGCAATAGAATTTGTAAGGTTAAGGATAATTGGGGGTGGGGATTGGTATTATCTCACTTCATATGAATTATAATCCAATGCTTAATGTTTTAATATTTCCACCCATCAATCATTTTTATTTATTTATTTTTTCTGTTTTTTGTTGGGGGCTTGGGGTGATTATGAGAATCAAGTCATCCCCAAAGGAGTTGGTAGGGAGGTTAACCAGTGGATCATAAAGCGATCGATAGTTGACACTAGGCAGAAAATTTAATCCACCATTCCAAATTCGATAGGACAAATAAGGATTGACGAAAACCGTTGTTATTTTGAATATTATTTTCTTCTTGTTAGTTATAATTGGTGAAAATGTTTATTTAAAAAAAGAGAATATGATGATTTAAATTTTTATTAAAACCAACCTAGATCCATCTTCCATATCTATCAAGCGTCGAGAGGGATCAAATCTCTCGACGTGCAAACCTTTTTTTAGAGTGCAAACTTGAGGAAAGTTTAAAGGTTTGCACCTCAAGAGATTATATCTCTCTCGATGCTTGATAGATCTGGAATTAAGATGGATCTATGCTGGTTATATATATATATATATATATATATATATTTGAATTATTATTTTTATATTTAAATTTATTTATTATTATTTTAATGTTTTTTATTATTATTTTAATGTAACGTTACGTTACATGAATATATCTTCCATAAGAGGGTCTCTTGGTGCAATAATGTTATTTCAATTTAGAAATTTTAATAATCTTCATATAGGATTTTTTTTTCCCTTGGAAAAAAAAGCGTAATTTAATTCATCCAGAGAGACAAAATTACATTCTATAGGTGCTGAGCACTTTCCATCTGTACTATAGATGGGTTGACCTTCTTTGATCAGTAGGAAACAATACAGTGTGATAATAAGATAAAAAATATATGAGTCATATATATTTGCGGTAGTCATGTGCTATCTGTTCCCGTGAGGGATGCAGGGCTGTGCCGTAATATAGAGAATTGTTCATGCTTTTAGAAAAAAAAAAGGTATTGTTGTTGTTCCAAAATTGAGCAGAGTCATTTGTTGTTGGAGGAAGTTATCTTGTGGCCTCTATGAAGGGGTGGTGGAAAAAATCATGCGTGTCTTCATCCTTTGTTTCCGATATGTGCCAGGTCCCATGTGGAAGTCGTAGACCAACTTTTGAAAGAGAATCAACTAATTGATTTAATTCCCTGTAAACATGTTTAAGAGAGAAAGAGTTAAGAGTGTCTAGTAATCTGAAGATTTCCTCTAAGAGTGGTTGCAAAAATGTGTTGTGAAAATGTTTTTGTTTACGAGTCCAGTTGATAACATTTTTTGAATCTCCAAAATTTTTGGATGTTTCAGACCCCCTTTTCCCTTGCTAATTGAAGTAGAAGATTTAAGGCCCAAAGTTCAACATAGTTGTTTTTTCCTATACCCAATCCCATTTTAATTTTAAATAAGTGTTTGTTGGAGAGGTATAGGGCTGCACCTCCTCCACATATTTGATTATTGGTTTGTGAGGCTCCGTTGAAGTAGGCCCAAGGCCTAGAATGGTCAATGGGAGTGGGGAAAGTGAGGCGGATGAGAGGCATATATTTTTCCTGAGGGAAATGTGAGATGATTGCCAATCCTTGGGCAGTAGTGAGTTCAGGAAGGGAAGGTTGGTCCTGAAATATTTCCTTATTGCATGCTAACCAGATCCCCCAACAGATAATAAAAGGAAAATATTTGATGTTTTTGTAAGATGTATGTTGAGTCCATTCTTGCTAGGATGATTCTACAATGGGTCCTTCCCAAGTGAGTCTCTGATTTAGATGTAATTTTATGTCTTGCCATACCTATTTGGAGAAAGGATAGAGGATGAAAAGGTGTGTTCTATTTTCAATTTTTCCTTTGCAGAGGGTGCACCGTCCAGGTCCTTAAATTCTTCACTTCTGCATGTTGTCCCAAGTGGGGACTTTTTTATTGAGAACACACCACATGAACATTTTTTCTTTTTATTAGCACTTCACTTTCCATAGCCCTTTCCACCACCAGGATGGATCTCTTCAGAAAATTTCAATTTTTATTGAGATGTATCCCAATTTTGGGGTGTAGACCATGCGAGGGGATTTTTTCCATACAAGTTCATCTTCTTCTTCTGTGATGTGAATGTGACTTGAACGAAGTAAAGTGATATAACCATTCCATTTTTCTGTGTGAGGGTCAAACAAAACAAGAGTTTATTCCTTATTCTATCCTTTTTTCCAGAGAGAGGCGGTGAGTGGGTTTGTCACCCGCGAAAGGTAAAAAGTACCTTGTAGGTGAAGTCTGTCAATCAACTCAGGACTCAGTGAATGTGTGAACCCACTTCTTGGCCAGGGATCAACTCCAATTCGTATTCGAGATCCATTTCCCACTCTCCAGGCTAATCCATCATTGATTACCTAAAAAGAGGATAGGAGGGCCTTCCAGATAATGGAGCAGTTTGTATGATGTTTCTCTAGTTTTTGAATCAAATCTTTAAGTGAATATGATCGAATGTACTTTTGTATCAAAATCGTTGTCCAAAGGCTATCTGTGGTGAGCACTCTCCAACCATGTTTAGTTGCCAAAGATTTTTCAAAAAGGAAAATGTTTTTTAAGCCCCATCCACGTAGGGATTTTGGATAAGCTAGTCGATCCCATTTGGCCTAGGGTGTGGTATATTTTTCCTGTGTTCCAGACCAGATAAAGCAGAAACATATCCTTCTAGATTTATCTAGAATTCATTTTGGGATCCAAGAAAGTGACATCCAGTACCGATTTTTCCAAAGTACGCCTTCCTTCCCATGATAGCCACTTGAAACTCCATCCTTTTAATTGGTTTCCCAGTTTGGCTAGAAGCCAACGCCAGGATGATTTCTAATAATCATTTGGTTTTAAATGAAAACCAAGGTATTATATTCCATCCTAAAAGTGTTGATTAAGGTTGGTTGTCATTGATGTCAACCCTTGAAGAAAGACCCGTAGCACAAAGTTTTGAGTAATGGACTCAATAGTGTTTGATGTAAATATGACTCATTATTGTTTTGTCATGGTTGATAAGAAGTAAATATGGAT
>ML785856.1:539027-554408 GCA_009831015.1 Picea engelmannii
GTATGTGTATGATTGTTCATTTGTTCATTGCTTATTTACTCTGCAGTTATTGGATAATAATGCTTCATTGATATAACACTTGGATTATATGGTTAAATTGCTCTATTACTGATTCACCCCCCCCTCTCAGTAATCCAACAAAAAGTCCATATTCCTATAGGGGAAAGCAATTTTAAAGTATACTTCTACCTCCTCTTCCATTCGATAAAAATAAATTGTTGATTTCTGTACATCAATGATCATACCTGTGGCTAGATGGAACATGTTTAAAATTTCAGCCAGTTTCTCTGCATCTCGACGTCAATCGCTACACAATAATATAATATCATCCACAAAAAGAAGGTGGTAATTTTGTGGCCTGGGGGGATCAAAATACCATGGAAATTCCCCGAGTGGGCCTCATGGTCTATTGCTTGTCTGAGACACTCAACTACTAGAAGGAATAAAATAGGTGAGAGTGGGTAGCCTTGTCTCAAACCACACTCTGAGTGGAAGAAATGAGAGGCTTCCCCGTTTATCGAAATAACAAAGGAGACTGAAGTTAAACATGCCATAATCCATTTGATAAAGGGAACTTCAAATCCAAAATGTTTGAGAACAAGTTTGATGTAGGACCAAATTACTCTATCAAAAGCCTTTGACAGGTCAATTTTTAGTATGGCTCCTCGTGATTTGGAGGCTTTTAGGCTGTGAAGTCCTTCTTGTGCTACACAAATAACTTCATGTATTTGGTGACCTTGTAGGAAAACAAATTGTTCTTTTGAGATTGTGTTTGAGAGGATGGGATTTAGTCTCCTCGCTACAATTTTGGCTATGATTTTGTAGAGGTAGTTGCAGAGGGATATGGGTTGGAAGTCATCAAAGGATTGAGGTTCATCTTTTTTGGGTATGAGAGCAATGAAGGTCCAATTTATAGGTGCATATAGATGCCCATTCCTTCTAGATTCCTCTACAACAAGTAGAATGTCCACTCCAATTAGATCAAAGAATGCCACATAAAATTCAATAGTCCACCCATCCGAACCTGGGATTTTATCCTTTTGGAAGCTTTGGATTGTTTCTTTTAGTTCTTCTTCAATGATTTCTGCAAAGAGATCTCTACCTCCATCCTCATCCACAAATGTGGGGAAGTAAAGTGCCAATTTTATAATGTCTATGATGTTTTCTCTTGGACCAGCCTTAAAAAGAGTTTGGAAGTGTGTGATCCCTAATTGAGCTAGATCTTGAAAAGAGGTGACTGGAGAGTCCCCTTGGCCTTGTAGTTTCCAAATAGTATTTATGGCCTTCCTTCCTTTTGAAAAGGCATGGTTTTTTTTTTGTGTTTTTATCTCCCTTGTCCAACCAGATTTCTCTACTCTTGAGACACCATTCAAATTTTTTATCGTCTAGTAGATTTTTACATCGGGTCTCCATGGATCTTAAATTTTCTTTGGTCTCTTGTGAGTAATAAACTCCATCCTCTAGTTTGGAAATGTGATCAAGTTGGGCTTCATGCTGTCTTAGTTCTGCATCTTCTCTGGTACACTTTTCCCTAGCTGAAGGTAAATTCAACTGCTTTATACGCTTAAGATTTTCCACAAACTGAAATGCTATTGGGGTGTCGACTGCTGGATCAAAGGCCATCAAATTTTCCTTTACCAAGTTTTGGAAGTCTTCGTCCTCTAGCCAAGTTGCGTTGAACTTGAAAGGACTGGCTAGTTTCTTTGGGCCAAAATCAAGTTCAAGCCAGATCAAATAGTGGTCTAATTCTCCTCCACTACCGATCCATTATTTAAAATGGAGAGGGTAATCAAAGAGGGATTCGTGGACCAGAAAGAGATCTAATATTTTTTCCACCCTGGCATCGCCAATCTTCATATTTCGCCAGGTGGGGAGGAGCTTGATGGGTGGTATATCGATAATTTCCACTTTGGTGAAAATATGGGAAAATAGGTCATATTGGGGGTTTGGTTGGGCCGAAGGTCCCTAGACTTCTACAATCCCAAAGGAGAGATTTAGGTCTCCACCTAGAATCATATTTTTTTTCTTTCAAAAGGTCCTTCTTGAAGAGTGATTCCCAAAAAGTGGCCCGTTCAGAATAAGGCCCAAGGCCCAGACACATTTAGAACCCTGAGTTCCAACCCCAATCCCTCCAGAAAGAGATCTACCTCGAGGCAAGATTCCAAAGCCCATGTGTTTTGCAACTTGAATGATTTTTTGCACCATCCGACGGCTAGTCCTCTCGAACGACCAATTGCATCTATCCCAATAAAATGCCAGGAAGGAAAGAGGGATTCAAGTGATTTCATCACTGAGGCCTCCAAATTCATCATTTCTTGCAGTAGAATTACAATGATGATGCGTAATCAACCTTTTTAGCAAAATTTTGTTTTGGGGACTAGCCAAACCCTTGCAATTATAAGAGAGGAATTTCATGGGGAAACCCCTACCGGGGCTTGTGTTGCTCTAAGGGCCCCAAAAATTGAACGCTGTCTACCAGAAGTTGTCAATTAGTGCACGATTTTGTGCTTTAGAGATATGGGAGGATCGACCTTGACCTTTTTTAATTTTATGTATGCCCAGGTTTGTGCCTATCCCAGACCCTTCTGGCCTTGGAACCAAAATGTTGTGATTTCTGAGGCTAAATCTAATGGTTGATTCCTCAGAGCTAGTCGAGGAGGGGTCATCGGAATATGGGAGTGAGGGGATATTGGAAGGTGTAGTGAGGCCAAGAGTGGATGGGGTAGGGGTGGGGAGGAGGAAGGAGGAAAGAGCGAGAGGGTCCCAGGAGGACGAGAGGATGGGGAAGGGAAGGTTTTGTACAGAGGGGGGGGGTCCCATCTTCAAAAAATGAAAAGAGTGAATAATACTGTTGATAGGAAAAGGGACATGATAAGAAAGGTGCTTACCCATGAGTGTATGGAGAGGAAAGTTTGGTTGTTTACCAGTGAGGGGGACGACCATTTTACTGACTTCATTCCGGGGGGGAGATTGTAGATGTGCTTTAGTGGAAGAGGTAGGTTGTCTACTCTCTGGAGTTGACTTTTTCTTTCTTGAGTGATGGGAGCGATCCGTTGTAGAATGTGAAGAACTAGTACTGTGGACGTCCAATGGTCCGGGGCGTAATTGATTCAGAGTAGGAGGAGAGTTTTATTTTTTACCATGAAAATTTTGGTTACAATCCCTCAAAATGTTCCCATGTTCATGGCAGTGTCTACAACAGAAGGGGATCCCTTCGTAATCCAACTGCTGAGTGTGTGTGCGACCACCATCTGTCATCTTGAATTGTTTTTGTAGTCCATTCCTAATATTGAGAGAGAAACGAATTCAGAAACAACCATCTCTCATGTTTCCTTGAAGGACATATCTGCCTTTATGAATGACCCTAGTTCATTTCCAATCACTTGGGGGATTTGACTCCGGGAGTGGGGGAGGCACCTAAGGGTCCAGAGCCGAAGTGGGGTTGTTCCAGTGTGGGTCAGGGAAGAAATCTGGCTACGGTGGAAAAAAGGGTTGTCTAGCCGACGAAGTCAGTAGTTGGGGGATTGGTGAGTAGGGAAACGGAGAACCAGGAGAAGAAACCACCTCTGAACATATTATGGGAGGGGGGAAAGGACTGGAAGAAGGAGAGTAGTGCCCAGAAGGTGGGGGGATGTGTCGCTCAAGGAAATGTGCACCGGGACAGGATCAACAGAGTCTGAGCTGACGAGGTGCAAGGGGGAACTACTAGATGGCGTGCTCCAAGGAAAATAATCAAAAGGATTTGGGGAATAATTGACTAAGTCATCGTAGTTCACCATTTTAACTGACCAGGACTGCAAGAGATGTAGAAAACCACCACAAAAGAAACTGTTTCACCCGAAAAGGAGACCAATAGAGGGAGTAAGGGGTTTCGGGTTGACGATGTGTTGAGTACCTACAGTGCCCCTTTCAGATTGATAGAAAAAGGGATGGGGATGGGGAATGGGCCCAGAATAAACTGGAGGACCGGAGAGGGGGAGGGAGGCGGAAAGGGGAAGGGCGGGAAAGGTAGAGAAGAGGAAGAGGGTCTGCATACCTAACGCCCAAGATTATAATCCTACAGCCATATGTGCGCCCTCAGCTGATCCAAAATCGTAGATCATATAGGAAAATTATATGAATTCTCGTTTTATTTAAAAAAAAATGAAAATGTTACTTGTTACTTTATTTAAACATTACCATTCCTAATGAAAACATAACTCCATTATCATATTTGAAGAAATACTAAATGTTGGAATGCACAAATATAAAACCCTGAAACTTGGCTTTAATGGTCATTGGTTCCTGAAACATTTCCCAAGTTAGCTAGAAGTTGGAAGCTGACATGTTTTTCTAATTGGAAGTGCTCTTGAATGTTGGTTTAAAGATGACCGTAAATTGTTCTCTAGAAGAAGTTTATATCTTCTACTAAATGGAGGTTTAAGGAAAACCACAAACCATTGTCTAGCAGAAGCTAAAAGTATTCTACTAAGTGGTGGTTTAAGGAAAACTACAAACCAATCTAGTGGTAAATCACACTCGTTTGTTATGCTTTCTTGTTACTACTCGATTGATAGGACTTTAAAACTTGAAGTCTGACTGTCAATCATTGATATTATCCCCTTAGTTAGGTACAAGGTGAGAAGATAAAAATATTTCCTCTGCAAGATGTGCCAATACTAGAGAATGAATTTGTTGATATGACTGATGTATCTTCTTGACTATTGATGGCCATTTCCAAGAAGTCATCCATCCATAGTGGTTTTTTACTCTTGCAGTTTTTTTTTGCGTTTGGAACATCTGTATGAAGGATGATTGTGTTTTCCACAATGCTCACAAGGATGAAGATCAAAACATTGATCTTCCATGTGGCCAACTTGTCGACAATGTTGGCATTTCAGAATCTACTCTTGAACTGAAGCATTTGAATATGAACCTTTTTGAAGGAATCAAACACTTGGGAATTGGATCGGTTTGGTATAATCAAAAATATGAAATATCACTTCCTTTTCAAATCCAATACATTTTCTATGCTTGTTGTTTCTGTTTTCTTCCCAAGGTTTGATGATTGGCTTGGAAAGAGAAAATTGAACTTCATTTGCATTTATATTCGAAGCTGGCTCACTGAGTTTTTTCTGTAATGGTTGTTGATCTGGATCATCATCATCATCTTCTTCTTCGAAAAGAGGGTTGTTCTGAACAAGGACTAATTCAGAGTGTCTAAGATTTTTACGTTCAAGTGCATTATGAAGAAGTCAAGTTTGAGTTTGAAGCAATGCTACTTTGACTTGCGAAACTTGCAAACAAGTTAGAATAGGTTGCAGAGTTACTCTGTTAGTTGTGACTGTATTGTCCACATAAGAGAGTACTAGAGTGTTTAGTAACTCTAATAATTCTTCAACTTGATCCATTCAGACACTGACTTAGACCTCAAGGGTTTCTTGCAACTCCACCCTTTAACAATCAAATTCAACAATGAAAACTTGACAAATTGAGGGTGTCGACTTCTGTAAAAAATGCACCTGTTTACCGAAAAACACAAGTAAACTTATAAAAAAACTATTTCCAAATATACCTTGGTTTTAGAGTTGAATTGATCTTCAAGATTGAATGCACCGAATATGTCGTCTCTTGTTCTTCAAGAACCACCAACTTCTTATTGAGCACTAGAATAAATTGGATATTTTTCGATTCTTTTCGCATACAATGATTGGACAAACCAAATCTTAATGAAGATATGGTCAACCTAAAGCTAAGAAACCCTATTAAGGAACCATGCAAGACCACAAATCACTTCTGTAAAACTATTCCGAGAGATTTGGGTCCCTTTGTTATGATCTCGTGAGGGATGTGCTCATTATTCGCTATGACATTTTGGGAATATGGTCTTTAACTCTTTGAATTGGTACTCTTCAATGGCCACATTACACTTCCATTTCTTTAGGAAATGACTTGACAACAACAAAAAAAAAACACACCGATGTTAAGCCTTCTCAGGGTTCTTCAAAATGCCTATTCAAAATAAAGAACTCTAGATCCGTTCACATAACCAACAAGTAGATTGGTGAACATAGGAACGATCAAATGCTAAGACCCTCTGTGCTGATTACCAAGTTCAGGTCGCCACAGGTCGCCAACAATAACGGTGCATATTTTAGTGACCCTAAAAAATTCTTTGTTATGCAATGAACAAATGTATATATCTTCACAAACTCATCATTGCTCTCACAATCCACAAGCAACGTCACTTTGTCAGTGCACCAATGCCGCATTCATTAATTTCTGGAAAAATTCACACCTGAAATGAATGGGGTCACAATAAAAGTTTATTTATGTTACTCCTTCAATGTTTAACCAAGGCATCCAGACCAAGGTTGCATCTTCCGTGTAGGAGATAATGCTTCATATTCTGTTGCAACACTGCGATAGTAACCATGAGACACAACACTCCATCGAGCCATTAAGAGTGGCGCAGCTATGGTGTTTTCTTGCGACTCTGAGAATGAGAGAAGAATGCAGACTCCTCTTCCGGACACACAAAACTCTTGCTTGCGACCCAAAATATCTTCTAAAAGTTGCCTTCTATGTGTCAATCAAGCTTCTCATTTTCCGCCTTTGAAGCTTACGCACACAGTTGTTAGCAGAAGAATCCATTTTTGTTTTGCAACCTTCCCTTCTCCATTATGAGCGGACATATTCAAACACAGTCCATGAATACACTAGGGGTTTGACTGCAACGATGATGAATCCGAGAAATGTTGTAGGAGATGGAAACCCTAACTGTTGCGCGCAACAACTATCTTAGACTAGCAGGCTAGGTCAGATGCGTTTCTGCATGCGAAAGGAAACGCCTATAGTTAACCTGCTATGGTAAGGACAACGGCCATAGCATATTTCAGGTCTAGAAACTACATATTATAATATCAGTGTTCGAATGCGAAAATATAGAGATAAGTGTGAGATGTAATTTCATTAATATGAAATATATTTAAATAATACATGTGGATGAACTTTGGATTAGTCTTCCAAGAGGTCTCTTGAACTTGAATTTTTGATGATGGTTTGTTTAATATTTTTTTGAGTAATTCTAATATATTATGTTATTGAATATATATATATATTCAAAACTTTAGAATCAAATCTTGTGTATTATGAAGTTTTATTATTCATAATTACTAAAATTGTTGGCATTGGGAATGGTCAAATGTTATTTGTAGATTACAACATAGTTACCTACTTAATTAGAATTATGGTTTCAAAATAAGAATTCTATCTCTAAAAACTTATATTTTTCTGTCAAAAACATCAAAATCAACTTGTGGATAAAAAACCGGTGCTACTAGAATCACCCTTTTTTTTCGAGATTAAAATTACAACCTCTTGCTACCATGGTCTTAAATCCTTGTAAGGTTGCAATTAAAAACCTAAAAATTAACTCCTGAATCTAGAAGTGATGCTCCTAGAATCACTCCCTTTTTAATTTTATTTTGGGGTTAAAATTATGATTTGTTTGAAATCACGGACTTATCGTTGCAAACAAAATCCTTAAAATCGACCCCCCAAATGAAAAGGGGTACAAGTGGCATCCATTTTTTTTCGGGGTTAAAATTACAACTCATTTGAAACTGTGATCTTGACAACTGGTACCATTGCGAACAAAAACCTTAAAATCGATCCTAGAATACGAAATTAGTATTGCTAGTAACACCCATTTTTATTTTTATTTTGAGGTTAAAATTACAACCTATTCGATACAATGAACTTGACAACTAATACCACTCTAAACCAAAATATCAAAATAAACACTAATTTTTGTTTTGGACTTAAAATTTACATAACTAAATAAATAAAATATTAAAAAAATTGAAAAAAAATACTTAACTTAAAAAATAGATATTATTATTAAATTAAGAATAAAAATAAAAAATATTTAAAAAAATAAAAATAAAAAGTAGTATGTGAGGAAACTTAAATTCTTAAAAAAATAAATAAATTAACAAAACAAAGTTTATATCAAAAAATTTAAAAAACTATAGTTCGGGATAGTATCACATTTTGATTCAATTGTTTATTTTGAGGTTTTGGTTAGTAGTGATATTAGTTGTCAAGACTACCATATCAAATTGGTTGTAATTTTAGTCTCGGAATAAAAAGGGGGTGCTATTAGAAATACTTTTTGATTTTGAGATCGATTTTAAGGTTTTTGTTTGCAATGGTACTGGTTGTCAAGGTAAAAAAAGGGGTGTTACTTGTAGCACACCTTTTTCGTTTTGGAGATCGATTTTAGTAGTACCTCTTTTCATTTTGGAGAGTTGATTTTAAAGTTTTTGTTTGCAACATTACAAATCATTGTTGCAAAATTTTATAATTTTAACTTTGAAAAAAAGAATACTAGTGTAAAACAAAGAAAAAAATAGTCACTAAATAATAAATACAATTTCTAGAAAAATGAAAACTCTTGAGAATTCTTATCAAGTTGGTAACTATGTTTTACAATTTTATACTTTTTTTCTCAAACAATTTGAAATTTCTTTTATAATAACACTAGAAATAATAATATTATTTCGATTTTCTCTCAATCCCATAGATGAACTATATAAAACCTATCAACCTTATATACAAATTGTAAATTATAAAATTAAAATATTAAAACTTAAATTATGATTAAATTATAAAATTTAATTCATATTGGAATCTATGTTTATATATAAAGTTCTCTTAATATATTTTTGGTTAAAACTTCAACTCATATCTCATTGGATATATGAGTTAAGCATTATTTTTTTTAAACCCTACGATTTCATGAATAGCAATGCTTTAATAAGTCAGAATTCACACTACTCCAATGACATTGATATCAAACAATCTCCAAACTATATCGCCGACGGGTTAATTAGGATCACTTTTTGCAATTGTTATATTTAGCTTTGTATTATTATGTTGAAAACTTTCAGATTAATAGTTTTTAATAAAAAAAATATACAATATGTGTGTGAGATTTAATGAGAGAAGAATATTTTTGTCATGTCTACCAAATTAAAGGTTGGGATTTAATACTATAACTTTCCAGTATGTCATTCTGTGTTCATTCATCATTAGAGCGCTTGATTAACATGGATTATTCATTAACCTGCTTGCCATTTATAAGATGCAGTGGAGTATGGCGGGTGGCATGATGCTGTTTTGGCGGGTTGTCATCGCATATCGATGTTTGTCAACCATGAGTTAAGTGGCTGGGCTTGTATATAAATTATGTGTGTTGTAATCCGTCCAAAGACCAATGCATGAACTAGATGGGGAGCAATGCCGGAGGGTAAGACTGTTAACACAATCTATTGGAAAAGTACACCTTGAAACTAGTTGTGATCTCTAATACAAGTTAAAAGATTTGTGCAAATCAACTTCAAAGTTGATGGATTACACAACTGATTAATTAAACATTGGTTGTTGTCTAAATTTTTTGGTATTTTTTTTTGTCAGAATTAATAATATAAATTTGAACTAAATCATAAATTTTTTATTGTTTAAATAGTATTTTTAAATGTATAAATGAATTGAATGTGCTGAAAAACAAAAACATTTAAATTATATAAACTTAACCAAATTCAACAATTTCTTGCAAAATTAATTCAACAAGAATTAATATCCTCTTATAAAATCCAGAACTTAAAACGTTTAAACTACCAGATACAATATGCAATGCGGTGGTTTTAACTTGAGAATGGATTCCAAGAACCAGAGTTAATACCATCTTCGCAAATCCAGAAAACTGAGAAGAATTATCACCATGTTCAAGTCTGGTCATTTGCGTGTAGTTATAATCTATTAAATTATGTTTTGTAATATACAGGTGTTACATTATAACTTATAATATTTTGAAAAAAAAAAAAAAAAAATATGGTATATAATTACTTATAATTGGAATTATTAATATTAACATCATGTATTAGTGATTTAGGTTGACAATACATATATTCAAGTTTATCGAGTTTTCTGGGGTTTTAGAATATATAAGCTAATAATACATGTTGCAAATTTTGCTTGATTGTAAATTTTGAAAGAAGAATTTTATAGATAATAAACTTAATTTTGAAAGAAGATAATTTTATAGATAATAAATTTGTATTGTGAAATATATTTATTAATTAAAGTTGTTTTAAATGCAATAATATATTATAATTAATTTGAAATTTTAATTAAAATAATTGTAATAAATCACTTAGTCATAATTTAGAAAAATAATAAAAGTGTTGTGGAATAAGTTATTCCTTGTTATTATATCTTGATCCTATCATAACTATAAGTATTATGTGTTGGACAATTAAGGGGGGTGAATCAGTTGTTATCATGTTTAAACAATTATGCTTATTTTAAACTCTTTGCAGAAATACTTAATGACAATCAAAATAATGCAGGGAAGTAAGCAATAGAACATTCGACATCAGTCACACATATGAAATATACAGACACAGATATTTCCTGAGGAAACCCATAAAGGGTAAAAACCTCTTCTTCTTGGTCTGATAAGTAATCTTTACATTCTGTACATTATCATACATATGAGCTCCAACTCATTGTGAGGCTACAACCTCTGTTTTTCAAGTTGCAACTTGCTGAGAGCACCAAATCTCTGTTTTCTCTAGCACTTACTAGAAGGAAGCACCAACTCCCTGGTTTCTCTAGCACCCACTAGAAGGAAGCACCGACTCCCTGGTTTCTCTAGCACCCACTAGAACGAAGCACCGACTCCCTGGTTTCTCTAGCACCCACTAGAAGGAAGCACCAACTCCCTGGTTTATGTAGCATCCACTAGAAGGAAGCACCGACTCCCTGGTTTCTCTAGCACCCACTAGAAGGAAGCACCAATTCCTTAGTTTCTCTAGCACCCACTAGAAGGAAACACCAACTCCCTAAGAGTTCCAGCACCAACTGGATGGAAGCACAAACTTCCTAAGAGTTCCAACACCAACTAGATGGAAGCACCAACTTCCAGTTACACAGGCATCGACTTGTATATCATGAACCAATGTTCTCCCTTGCACCACCCTGCCACCTTGGTTTCTCTCGTTGCAACGAGATGGAAGCTACAACTCCCTGTGTTCAAGCACCCACTTGAACCTCTGAGGACAACAGTCCTCCCTAACACCTCCCTACCACCCTAAAATATAAATCTTTGCTACTGAAACTTATTACAGTGATATAATGTTCATCATTGGCTTACCAGTCTCATCACTATTCTGCTACACTGCGCTTCTCTGTCTACCTCACTTTCTTCCTGCACACATTCCTTGCGCTTTTTGTTCTTCTGCCTTTTATGCTCTGTGCATTATGTCCATTGAATGCAACATTCATCTTCTGTGCATTTCAGCTGCTCCACTCTGCCTCCTTCTACACACATGAATCACTCTCAACAACAACCCAATCTCTTCTCTGTTCTGCGTCTTTATACACTCTGTGCATCTTCTGCATCCTCTCTACGCAATGCTTCTGCATGCTCTCCCCATGTCGAGTTCTCTACCTGATCATCATTGCAACTCTTCAGCTTCTCTGGCGGCTAATCTCATACGTTCATCATCACTGGGAGTTATGCCGAGATTCCTTAGCCTCTCTAGCAGTCGAGACTCTTCGTCTTCTTTGTCACAGTCGATCTCATTCCCTTTGTTACAGTTCTAGGCTCCATGGTCTTCCATATGTCAATAGCCTCTATGAACAGTCTTCATTCCACTGGAAGATGCCTCGAGACTCTTCAACGTCTCTGACGATCACCCTGAAGTCTCTTTGAGTCCTCTAGCAGAAACCATTAGTCGTTTCTAGCAGTTACACTGTGAAGTGCAACAATATCCCTTTGATCATATTCAAATTTATCTGCACCATTGGATTGAATCCCTAGGGTCTTGCATTTATTTCTCCATTTCGCATTTCAGCATTTCAACATTCATGTGGTGAAGATTTCTTTACGCTCCATGTCGCAATCCATGAAACTCCGAAACAAAAGGAGCTTAGCTGGATTAGCTCATTCCTCTCACACGACCACTGACGATGACCACAACCTACACCAAAAGGTGTTTTCACATTTCGACATTTAGTCATTCCTGTGGTGAAGTTTCTTGACGCTCCATGTCGCGACCCCCAAAACTTCGAAATGGAGTTTGGTTGCACTAGCTCTTTCCTCCATCTTTCGCAGATGTCACCATTGGCTGTGACCACAACCTTATTCAAAACTGCATTTCGCAATTTTGTGTTTCGCAAATTTGTTGCGAGTCACTCTGACTCTTCCAACTCTCGATCATGAAATGGAGCCTTGCAACTTGCAAGCTCCTTTCTTCACATGCCCATAGTTGTGACCAAGCGTTTATCCATAAAGTGCTTTCACGATTTCGCATTTCGACACTTTGGCTTTCCTCTGAAGAAGTGTTTCGACACCTCCAATCTCTCAGTATCTGAAACTCTGAAATGGAGTTAGATCAACGGTCCACGATCTCCCTTTGCTCAACGACTCAAATTAAGTCGTGGTTTCACATTTCACGATTTCGACATACTTGTTGTGAGTGTTCTTGACACCTCCAACTCCCGGTATCTGAAACTCCGAAATGGATTTGGATCAACTGTCCACGATCTCCCTTTGATCAACAGCTCAAATTAAGTCGTGGTTTTTCATTTCGCGATTTCATCATACTTGTCGAGAGTGTTCTTGACATCTCCAACTCTTGGTATCTGAAACTTCAAAATGGAGTCGGATCAATGGTCCACGATCTCCCTTTAATCAACGACTCAGATTAAGTTGTGGTTTCACATTTCACGATTTCATCATACTTGTTGAGAGTGGTCTTGACATCTCCAACTCCTTGTATCCAAAACTCCGAAATGGATTCTTTGACATGCTTTGATCTTTCGCCTTTCTAGATTTCAAGGTTCTCTACTTCAAAGGTTAAAGTTCCTTTGATCTTTGATTTCTCGGTCTGTGAATCTCCGAAATGGAGTCTTTGACATGCTCTGCTCTTTCGCCTTTTAGGATTTCAGGGTTCGCTACTTCAAAGGTTAAATTTCCTTTGATCTTTGATTTCCCGGTCTGTGAAACTCCAAAATGGAGTCTTTATGGTGCTCTGATCTTTCGTCTTTCGGGATTTCGGGGTTCGCTACTTCAAAGGTTAACATTCCTTTGATCTTTGATTTCCCGGAATGCGAAACTTTGAAATGGAGTCTTTTTGGTGCTCTGATCTTTCGCCACGGGCCTGTTCCCGATCAATCCTCGATCCAACGTTTCAGGTCATTTCGCCATTTCACATTTCGCGAGTTGGAATGATAGAGTACCTCATGCCTTTGACTTCTTAGTCAGTGAAATGATGATCTATGTCCATGTGTCCTACCCAAAGATGAACGCTCCTCCTTCTTTTGGGATTTTGTAAGCCCGCTTCACCTTGCACTTTAAAGAACGTGCAGGTTCTCCTCGATCCAACGACGGTCGGACCCCACGCTCGGATCTAACGCCCAAGATCCGTCCTCCATCTGCGTGCTCATCCTATTTGAATTCAGATCTGACGGTCATTGGAAATTCTGAATGGGATCCAACGATCATTGTCGCTTCTCCTCCCAAGATTACACATCCTCCTGACTTGGAAACAATTCTAAGTGTCAAAGGCCTCGACCTTTGATCTGCCTGAGATCCTGAGTACGTTATCTCTTTTGAGCTTTGGCAATGAGTTAACCTCATCCCTGGCGCACACCTACACACTACGTGTGACTCTGCGCTAATCCTCTTGAGCTGACGTTGTTCCTGTTTTGCCATTGATGCACACTCTGATCTTTCCATCAATGAAAAACACACTCTGCCTGTTAGCATACTATCATTTTTGTTGTTCTTGCATGTAGACATGCCATCGTTGTTGTTGTACTTTCCATCAATGACAAGAATACACTGCCTTTAAAACATGCCAACAATCTCCCCCTTTGGCATTGATGGAAACAAAGGCACCTAGACTCTTTTCTCCCCCTTTGACATCAATGTAAAAGAAAACACACTCCCCCTGAGCTATTGCAGTATGTTTAGGAGGTATCAGATATTCAACCAACACAAACTCCCCCTGACAGGATGGACTCTCTTATTTGAGGCTTGCAGAATATTTGTATCTAAACCAGAGTCTTCTCCGTCTGATTCTTGGACCTGTTCATCTTCAGCTTCCGCTGTATCCTCTGTAGAATAATCAAAATTGCTCACCTCTCTTACTGGGACTCCTTCATCAACCTTTTCGTGTCATAATTGGATGACTCCCCTTGTCACTGTTCTCTCTCCGCTTCTGATTTCTCTCCTCCTTTGTTTCTAAAAGGTTAGCTTTCCTCGACAAGGTCTTTCCTCTTGTTATCTCTACAGAATGTCATGTATATAATTTTGTACATCAGAATGTTGCTGCTGCAAATGTCGTTGTCCTACTTGAACACTGCGCAATTGTAGCTTGTACTTTTTAAATAGCCCTCGAATCTCCCCATTGATTCTCATCGATCTTTATTACTGCAATTTCATTTTTCTTCTATGATCCCTACAATCCAAGGTTTTATAACCATATTCAATCACAAGAAAAAACTACTACAACCACTCTCATACCTGCTTTTCTTTCTCACAAATGAAGGACCTGTATCAGGTTTCTGAGGAGTACTGATTTTTTCCTTGTTGTATCCAACACTAGATTTGTCAGTTGGTTATCTCTGACTATCCAAGATCTTATCCAGGGTCATGGAACTATTCAAGAACTTGATTTGGGTGTTTGACTTCTCAACCTTCAAAACTTCTTCTTCCAGCTTATGACATGATTATTCTCCTACTTCTTCCATGGGATAAATGCTAACAGAACATTCTTTTATTGTATCTGAATCTTCTTCTTTACTTGCAGGGGAGGATTCAACATCAAAATTATTATTTGTCCTTATGATTTTAGCCACCACTTGTCCTGAGTTTACAGACTTTATCTTACAGTCTTTGGAAATGACCACCTCTTTACATCCTCTGTCACACATTTGACCTACATTGAGCAAATTATGTTTCATCCCATCTATAGGAAGATCATCTTGAGAATCTCCTTTTCCATTACTTAAACTCACCATCCCTTTATCCTTGTTTTTATCTGGTTCATCATTTTCAAGGATCACATTTATGTTGACAGGCGAAATTGACCATCCGTCAATTGGAAGAGCGAGTCTAGTCCGGGGTTGTCTAAATAACCCAAGCCATTTGGTGTAACTCATTCTGATGGGTTTAATGGCTCCGTTAGCCAATATAAGAATCCTAAAAGAAACGAATAAAATAGAGAAATAACTAACTAATTACTAAACACTATATATATATATATATATATATATATATATATATATATATATATATATATATATATATATATATATATATATATG
>ML785856.1:555754-592574 GCA_009831015.1 Picea engelmannii
CTTGTAATGAATGTCTCATACTATAGTGAATGTCTTAAGTTTGTCTCAAAGCAAGCCAAGGTATGGAACTATTTGAAAAGGTTGATTCTGTAGCTCATTATAATTATCAAGATTCTAATGGGGGGCCTTTAAATTTTGTAAAACTTTATGGGGAGTTGTTGGGGCCCAACAATTTTCTATTTGGATTTTTCTTATAAGCATAAGACTATGATTTTCTCCAGTCATGTGCTTGGAACATCTACTATCTATATTCCAGGGGTTCTTTTGTCTTTGAGCCGACAACACTAATCCACACTTATCACTTTCTTTCTTCTTCCAAACCTTGACATTTTCAGCAGAGGAATTCAAATTTGATTCATAGTTCTTTAAGCGACAATCAACAACTTTATGTCCATAGTTATGACAGAAGTAACATTCTGGTTCGTTGATTAAAGAGTCATAATGATTGTTATGCTTAACCTGTGTCCTTTTCCTATCTATCAAATGATTTGTAATCTGTGGAGGTTTTTTACTTGGTTGTCTCATTCGTTGTTGTGGAAGATATATATACCTTGAATCTCTTGCTTGCTCATATCTAAATTTTAAAGAACAATTTACAACTTTGTCACCAAATTTAGAACAGAAAAAACAATATCCATAGAAAAATCCTTGGAACCTGGAAAATGATTGTCTTCTTTGAGCAGGTTGATTTCTTCCATGATGATGATTTTCTTGAGCAGGGAGTGCATTATTTCTTTGTTCTACAGATTCAGTCCTGACACCTTTTTCTTTACTCCTCCTGGGCTGCTGATTGTCTTCCTTTGTTTCTGCAAGTTTGTTGTTGTCATTGGTTTTAGATTTGACAAACTTGATGGGTTCTTTGTTGTTTGGCTGACCACTACTTGATCCCTCTTCATAACCCAAACCTGTTTTCAACTTTGGATTCCTTTGCTGATTCAGAATGGTGGCTAATCCTTCTGAGGATTTGATACTTGACAGATTCTGATGATACAAGGCTTGAAACTTCTCCAATTCTTTCCTAGTTTTCACTACTTGTTCTTCCAGAGCTTTACATCGTGCCTTCTTTTCTGATAACTGATGTTTCAGAATGTCCTCAATTTTCTTTGTTGATTCTCATTTCATATGCAGTTAAAGTTCCTCGGATTTGATCAATGGACAAAGTTTTAAGATCATTTAGTTCTTCTATTGCAAAGACTTTTGGATTAAATTTATCAAGCAAAGATCTTAAAATCTTCTGAACTAAAATTGATTCTTCAATCTTCTCACAAAGACCCTTCATGGAATTCACAATTTCTTCAACTCTTAAAAAATACTTGCTAACTATTTCATCTTCATTCATCTTTATTTGTTCAAACTTCAACCTACTTTTGCTTTCTCATTTCCTTCATAGTTGATAATAAGTTTATCCCACATTTCTTTGGGAGTTTGAAGATACATCACCTTTACAAACTCGACTTCTGCAAGTCCATTCAAGATAGCATTCATTCTCTTAGCATTAAAGCTAAATTTTAACTTATCATCCTTGGAAGCTAGCACCACAGGCTTTATGTATCCAGTCTCTACTACATCCCAAACATCAACACCTAAGGCCATTAGGTATGTTCTCATTCTAACCTTCCAAAAGGGAAAATTTGTTCCATCAAACAAAGGAGGCTTACTGACTGAAGTCCCTTCATGACTTGTCATGTTTAAGCTTACATATCTACATTTAAATAAAATGAACCTGCTCTGATACCAATTGCTGGACAACTAAGCGGGGGGGGGTGAATCAGTTGTTACCGTTCTTAAAAAATTATGCTTATTTTAAACTCTTTGCAGAAACACTTAATGACAATCACAATAATGCAGGGAGGTAAGCAATAGAACATTCAACATTGGTCACACATATGAAATATACAGACACAGATATTTCCCGAGGAAACCCTTAAAGGGTAAAAACCTCTTCTTCTTGGTATGATAAGTAATCTTTACATTCTATACATTATCATACATATGAGATCCAAATAATTGTGAGGCTACAACCTCTGTTTTGCAAGATGCAACTTGCTGAGAGCACCAACTCTCTATTTTCTCTAGTACCTACTAGAAGGAAGCACCAAATCCCTGGTTTCTCTAGCACCCACTAGAAGGAAGCACCGACTCCCTAGTTTCTCTAGCACCCACTAGAAGGAATCACCGACTCCCTGGTTTCTCTAGCACCCACTAGAAGGAAGCATCGACTCCCTGGTTTCTCTAGCACCCACTAGAAGGAAGCACCGACTCCTTGGTTTTTCTAACACCCACTACAAGGAAGCACCGACTCCCTAGTTTCTCTAGCACCCACTAGAAGGAAGCACCAACTCCCTGGTTTATCTAGCACCCACTAGAAGGAAGCACCAACTCCCTAAGAGTTCCATCACCAACTAGATGGAAGTACCAACTTCCTAAGAGTTCCAATACCAACTGGATGGAAGCACCAACTTCCAGTTACATAGGCACGTCCGACCTGTATATCAGAGAACCAATGTTCTCCCTTGCACCACCCTACCACCCTAATTTCTCTGGCTGCAAATAGATGGAAGCTACAAATCCATGTATTCAAGCACCCACTTGAACCTCTGAGGACAACAGTCCTCCCTAGCACCTCCCTACCACCCTGAAATATAAATACTTTCTACTGAAACTTATTACAGTGATATAATGTTCATCAATGGCTTACCAGTCTTATCACTGTTCTGCTACACTGTGCTGCTCTGTCTGCCTCACTTTCTTCCCGCACACATGCCTTGTGCTTTCTGTTCTTCTGCCTTTTATGCTCTGTGCGCCATGTCTATTCAATGCACCATTCCTCTTATGTGCATTTCAGCTGCTGCACTCTACCTTCTTCTACACACATGAATCACTCTTAACAAAAACCCAATCTCTTCTTTGTTCTGCATCTTTATACACTCTGTGCATCTTCTGCATCCTCTCTACACAATGATTCTGCATGCTCTCCCCATGTCGAGTGCTCTGCCTGATCATCATTGCAACTCTTCATCTTCTCTGGCAGTTAATCCCATGCGCTCATCATCACTGGGCGTTATGCCGAGATTCCTTAGCCTCTCCAGCAGTCGAGACTCTTCATCTTCTCTTTCACAGTCGTTCTCATTCCCTCTGTTGCAGTTCTAGGCTCCATGGTATTCCATATGTCAATAGCCTCTATGAACAATCTTCATTCCACGCAAATATGCCTCGAGACTCTTCAGCTTCTCTGACGATCACCCTGAAGTCTCTTCGAGTCCTCTGGAAAAAACCATCAGTCGTTTCTAGCAGTTACACTATGAAGTGCAACAGTATCCCTCTGATCATATTCAAATTTACCTACACTGTTGGGTTGAATCCGTAGGGTCTTGCGTTTATTTCGCCATTTTGCATTTCTGCATTTTGGGATTCATGTGGTGAAGATTTCTTTACGCTCCATGTCATGATCCCCGAAACTCTGAAACAAAAGGAGCTTAGCTGGACTAGCTCCTTCCTCTCACACGACCACTAACGGTGACCACAGCCTACACCAAAAGGTGTTTTCGCATTTCGACATTCTTGTGGTGAAGTTTCTTGACACTCCATGTCGCGACCCCCGAAACTCCGAAATGGAGCTTGGTTGCACTATCTCCTTCCTCCATCTTCCACAGATGTGACCATTGGCTATGACCATAGCCTTATTCAAAACTGCATTTCACAATTTCATGTTTCGCTAATTTGTTGCGAGTCACTCTGACTCTTCCAACTCCCGATCACGAAATGGAGCCTTGCAACTTGCAAGCTCCTTCCTTCACATGCCCACAATTGTGACCAAGAGTTTATCCATAAAGTGCTTTCACAATTTCTCATTTTGGCACTTCGACATTCCTGTGAAGAAGTGTTTCGACACCTCCAATCTCCCGGTATCTGAAACTCTGAAATGGAGACAGATTAACGGTCCACGATATCCCTTTGATCAACGACTCATATTAAGTCGTGGTTTCGCATTTTGTTATTTCAACAAACTTGTTGTGAGTGTTCTTGACACCTCCAACTCCTGGTATCCTAAACTCTGAAATGGAGTCAGATCAACGGTCAACGATCTCCCTTTGATCAACGACTCAGATTAAGTCGTGGTTTCGCATTTCGCGATTTCATCATACTTGTCGAGAGTGTTCTTGACATCTCCAACTCTTGATATCTGAAACTCCAAAATGGAGTCAAATCAATGGTCCATGATCTCCCTTTTATCAACGACTCAGATTAAGTCATGGTTTCGCATTTCGCGATTTCATCATACTTGTCGAGAGTGTTCTTGAAATCTCCAACTCCCGGATTCCAAAACTACGAAATGGAGTCTTTGACATGCTCTGATATTTCACCTTTCAGGATTTCGGGGTTCATTACTTCAAAGGTTAAAGTTCCTTTGATCTTTGATTTCCCGGTCTGCGAAACTACGAAATTGAGTCCTTGACATGCTCTGCTGTTTCGCCTTTCAGGATTGGGGTTCGCTACTTCGAAGGTTAAAGTGCCTTTGATATTTGATTTCTTGGTCTGTGAAACTATGAAATGGAGTCTTTTTGGTGCTCTAATCTTTCACCTTTCGGGATTTTGGTGTTCGCTACTTCAAAGTTTACCGTTCCTTTGATCTTTGATTTCTTGGTATGCGAAACTCCGACATGGAGTCTTTGTGGTGCTCTGATATTTCTCCATGCATTCATCCCCGATCAATCCTCGATCCAATGTTTCAGGTCATTTCGCCATTTCTCATTTCGCGAGTTGGAATGATAGAGTACCTCGTGCCTTTGACTTCTCAATCAGCGAAATGTTGATATGTGTCCATGTGTCCTGCCTGAAGATGAACGATCCTCCTTCTTTCAGGATTTTGTAAGCCCTCTTCACCTTGCACTTTAAAGAATGTGCAGGTTCTCCTGGATCCAATGATGGTCGGACCCCACGCTCGGATCTAACATCAGAGATCTTTCCTCCATCTTGGTGCTCATCCTATTTGAATTCATATCTGACGGTCATCGGGAATTCTGAATGGGATTCAACGATCACTGTCGCTTCTCCTCCCAAGCTTACGCATCCTCCCGACTTGGAAGAATTTCTAAGTGTCAAAGGCCTCTACCTTTGATCCACCTGAGATCCCGATTACACTATCTCTCTTGAGCTTTGGCAATGATTTAACCTCGTCCCTGGCGCACACCTACGCACTACGTACGACTCTGCACTAATCCTCTCGAGCTTATGTTGTTCCTATTTTTCCATCGATGCACACTCTGATCTTGCCATCAATGACAAGCACACTTTTCCTGTTAGCATACTATCATTGTTGTTTTTCTTTCCTGTAGACATGCCATTGTTGTTGTTGTACTTTCCATCAATGACAAGAATACGCTGCCTGTAAAACATGCCAACATTATGTTGTGCAAAAAGTCTATATTAAGAGAAAATATCTAAAGAAAACAAGTCATACATATTTTCATAAGCTAATGTAAGAGGAGATATAATTACGATCCTAAATATATTCTCAAAGAAATTATATGATTGATTGAGTAAAGGGATTAGAAGATTAAAATGATTAATTAATATTAAGGTTCTTATATTTATAAATATAAAAGTAGTTAGTAGTAATTATGTGTAAATATAATAAGTATGTAATTATAATCTTCTAATCAGTCAAAGTATAATAAGTTATATTATTTTTTGAAGAGTAACAAGGTTTGGTACCATCAACACATTGTCGTCGTATAATAAAATAAATAAAAAATAGATACATTATTGCTATAAACTTGTGATTTGCGAAATCAATTATTTAATAGTTGTGAAAAAGTGATGTTGTGAGGTTTACACCGGGAAGGTAGTTACATGTGGTATTGGAGCAATGTTTAATACACTAGGACCTTGGATCCATTATCAATTTGTGCAATATAATTATTTATTATTATTTATTCCAATGATTTCAAGCTTGATTGATTTTGTTTTGAAAATTTTATTTTGTGCCAGGTAGATATGGCCATAAGTGGAAGGGTAAGTAGGATCACCAGAGGTCGAAGAACATGTACTCCACCACAACCTGTTCCTTTGCACTCTCCAGCCAAGGGAGAAAAACATGTTCAGGAACATGGACATGTATCTATAGGAAAGGTAATGACGATGATAGACTCGTTTCTGAGGATGTCTAATGCATTAATGAATAATATGGAAAGGGAAGGGGGAATAATATCTATGCATTCTAAAGTATCACAAAATTTCACAAGCAATCATATGCATTGAGAGATAGAAAGGTAAAATTTTTAGAGTTTTGGGGTTTTATAGATGGACATGCATCTAAAGCATGGTTGGAAAACTTGGATATGTGATTTAATTTGAGGGATTATACTCCAACCTTAAAATACACATGGGAACATTCTAGTTAAGGGGAATATTGCATAAATATGTTTATGGTATAACATGGTATGATTCTTAGCCCTGCAAATATGGAAGTGCTAGCCCTGCATAGGGGGGGTGGTGGAATGGTAGGTGGGCCTAATGTCATAGTTGGTGTCATAATCCATTAAAATGGACATTGATGGTAAATGTAGTGGACTTTGAAAGGGAACAATAGAAGAAATGACAAAGGAATGTAGATATCACAAAGTATTGGTGGTGAGAATACACAAAAAATATCTGCACCAAGCAATATTTGTTGATAAAGGTGATGGTGCTGAGAAAAGTAGAAATTGAAGGATCTTTGGCCGACCCCAAAAGTAAAGCTAAAAAAGTGTGTTGTTAAGAAAATAATAGGAGTTTATGGAGAAAAGAAGTCTGGAAGAAATGAGGTGGTGACCACATGATGGCACATGTCACAACATAGATAGATTGTAGGCACAAATATGCTACCATATACTAACCCAAGCATTGGTGTGGAAACCATGGATGAGTAGAACCAATAAGAGGTGTCCGAAGATGCATTTGAGATTACATTGTTCTAGTGCTCTAACACTATGGACTACCATACCACTGAGGTGAAGCTAGTTCATCCTACGTCCTACCCCCTACACCTTTTTAAATTTGTCAAGACCCAATGATCATTGTTGTGCAAAGAATAGGTGTGTGGTCAATTAGTAGTTCAAGTAGTCCTGTGATAATAACTATGAACAATGCGAGTGTGACATCCCAAGGGAGTCAAAAGTTGTCTTCAGTATTATCTAGTTCTATAAGTGTTTTCATAGGAGTAACATCAATGATTCAATAGTCCATAACCTAGGGATTTGTGTTGGTTCAAAGTCATCCGAGAATGACATTGGATTAGTTGAATAAATCATCTCCATGGTTTCCTCTATTCCATGATAAGGGTGATGAAGATGCAACTCATAACTATTTCCTCTGTGACACCATTTTGAATGCACAAAGAAATCCGTGTGCTACTTAGTTGGTGGAATTCCAAAAAATGTTGAACATTTCAATGGTACATGAAATGCAATCAAAATGATTCGACATTGCATCGTGTGACTTTTTGGAAATATTGTTCTCATTGATTTCAAAGACAAGGGGAGACTACAAATGTCCAAGATAAAGATTGGAAGATGAATATTGTTGGAAATATTGTTTTTGGATTTTCGATGCATAGTTTGGATACTGTATATTTGAAGGCATTTTTACTATAAATACCTAGCTGAAATGAGAGAATATGTTATATGGTTGGAAATATTATTCCGAGACCTTTCCAATGGTATATGGAACTCACTCTAACTCCTTATAAATGAGGAGATATGAATTTTTCTATTAGATAACCCAACCAAAAAGTTCAGGTCGGCCCCAGTCTTTACAGGTTGACCCTAAAAGTGAGCACAAAAGAACTATAGATGTGTGCATTTGAAGAACATCCAAGCAAGAATATCAATTCTGAGCTACACAAAAGAGATCTGATGTGCGTTAGAGGATTAGGGGAGTACTCTTGGGGTATACAGGTGTGCAAGAGGAGTTTTCGTAGAGTTTTAAGGGTGCACTATGAAGGAATAAAGTATATGATGTTGGAAAGTGCATTGTTTTGAGGTTGTGATGCTGTAATCTAGAATTATATTCTAGGAATTATGCTATCAGTCTCACTAGAGAATGAAGGCTAAATCTGACTAGGGTTTGAAGCTATGTATAGGGTATGAAGCAAAGAGAGGCGTTGGAGCATGCAAGTTAAGGGTATGATGATGCTATGAAATACATGAAGTATGAAGAATACATGTGAAGTTAGAAGTACTATGTGTATGAAGATATTAGGTTGGTTCCTATACATGTCTTACTAAGTTGGTGCTCAATTGAGGAGATTGGTGTCTCTAGTAGGTTGATGCCTACACAATATCTTGTTGAGTTAATGCTTAGCTGAGGAGATTGGTGTCTTGAGTAGGTTGGTGCCTACATAATATCTTGCCGAGTTGTTGTTTAGCTAAGGATATTGATGTCTTTAGTAGGTTGGTGCTTACAAGCTTTGTAACAATAGGTTGGTTCCTACAAACATTTATAAACATAAGTTGTTTTGGTTTTTTCCTGCAAGGGTTTCCAAGTTAAACTTGGTGTACCATGATTTGAGTTAACATGCATTTATTTTTTTAAAGTTAATGAATGATTGATGAATTCTAAATTAAAGTAAAAAGTATCTTATACTGTAATAGGTTCATCCTAATAGTAAATGGGATTCATGTGTAGTGTGTGAATAGGTATATATAGAGACATCATGTGTTCATTATTGTAGGCAGGTGAATTGAGATATATGAATGGAATTGGGTATTTGGAGGAGGTTCTCCTATTCTTTAAGGAGTTATTGTGTAAATTATCTATATTGGAGTTGTGTTCCATGCTCACACTCTGTACATGGTGTGTACTTCTATTCTTTTATGATATTTTAATCATTTGGTACATTACATTTGGTATCAAAGCATCAATCCTAGGGTTTTGCTTCCTTAATAAAATCATCTTAGAAATTTTGATATAACATTTTTTTAGGGTCACTTCAGAAAGTGAAACTTGAGGCTGATTAGAAGACATATCAAGGTACATGTGGTAATAATTTCAGCTTCTATTTTTTTGTACTTTCATAGATACAACCTATGGAAGATAAAGTTTTTGTCTAGTCCTATAACTAGTCTCAAACATGTGTTCAGGGTAAAAAAGTCATATCTTTTTCATAGAGGAACCAAATTCTGTGAGACTAGTTGCATTGGAAAGAGGAAAGTACTTAGTACCTGGGGTATGAATTTAAAAACCATTTATCCAATATTGTATGTGAGTCATTCTGTACAAGTTCTCTCTCTAGAATAGGCCAAAATTCAGCAAGGTTTGAGAAAGTTACCCTAACTTTCTCTTGGCACATCCAATGTTTATTAGAGTTGTGGCATTGTAGAGAAGACATTTCAAAGTAAAAGACCTCAATTTTATAAATACATGAGAAGGAAGGTCATCTAGCAGGACAGACTCTGAATCAGGGTTTCAAAGGTATGCTCAATTAAAACTATCATAACTTTTGATTGGGATGTTAGATTGAGATGATTCAAAAACCATTGGAAAGAGAAACATAGAATATTATATTGGAGCAAGGATTATAACTATTTGAGATAATTATCCTTATTATACAGAGGTTGAAACTTGAGGATTATGGTTAGAACTCACTTAAGAATCAATGGCAATACCTGAATTTATAGGAGATGAAGATAAAGACAAAATCAATGCTATGGAATGGTTGAGGTTTTGAAATGAATATGATATGAATCCTTCAAGAGCAAGCTTTTATCTTTTTGGTGAAGCTATAAAGTGGTGGATGAGTATGGATGAGGATACTAGATGGAACCTCACACGAGAATAATTTTAAAAACTCTTTTCAGATAAATGGATTAAGGATACAAAGATGAAGGCAATGTATACAATTCAAGATGAGTTAAAAGAAGAAAAATAAAAAGTATCCAAATTGAAAAAGGAGAATGAAGAAATAAGAAAATATATTATTAAGAAAGATGATGAGTTTTCCAAGATGCAATCCCTTAATGAATCACTCATTAAGGAGGTTAAGAACATAAATAAAGAAATTATTAGCAATGGAAAGTTGGAACAAATGATTCAAAGGAAGAATTCAAAAGAAATATGAAATATGTAGATTATGAAATCATAATAAAAAACGATTGGATGAGGTTAAGAGATTGAAATAAGAGAAGAAGAATGATGAAAATCAAGTAGAAACAAGGATTGGATGAAGAATCTACCCAAATAATTGAAGAGGAAATTTGCAAGAATGCTGAGGAATCCATAAATACTCATGAGGTTAAATTGGAATCGCAATCAAGAATTGAAGAACAACGTCAAAATTTGATAAATGGGGTGAAATTGCAGTGGCTTCAAAAGGAGAAAGAAGACATGATTCAAGAAGTTCAATGGAAGATACTTGAAGAATTTAAATTCCATCTAGAGGATGTACATTTTGATATAATGGTAGCTTCGAGAGGTATGGACCTCTATTGTGACATTTGAAAAGATTAGAATGTTCCGGAAGAAAGAAAATAAATGAAAGTAACCCTAGATGAGATGTCGGCTGAAGAGAGATAATTAATATGAATTAATTAGTACCCAGAATGAGAAGTCGGCCCAGGCAAGTCTGCTAGGAATACTATAAATATAGGGTGCTATTCTCTCATTTGAAACACTTCTCATAATCACATAAAGTCACTTGTGTGTAGTGTAGTCTGGTAGCCTTGTGCAGAAGTCCTAGGGAAGGTGTTGCGCCAGTTTTGGGTTGGACTCTCTGATCAGCTTTGGTTACTTATTTCTTGGTGCATTAGCCTTGCTTGGCTGTTGGATTTCTACCAGGATTCTTCTCTCTATCAAAGTCAAGGTTCTCGGAGGGTAGCTTTGGCCTATGGTCGGGTGACAATAGTGATATTGTCAATGGTAAGACAAGCACATCCATTCATATTCTAACAGGTTATGGGCCCACACCTCCTTCATTCAGTCTAACCACTTGAAGGAAGCATAGCCATTAGGATACTAATCTCACTGAGGAACTGGCGCTAGGGTTACTAGTAGGAGAAGCTTCCAAAACACTGTCACTAGGGTTACTAGCAGGAGCAGTTGCAGAAACGCTAAATCCCAGATACAACACCTTGTGATGGAGCATCTTGCTCAAGGAGAAGATATTCAAATGCACCCTAGTTTAGCACACCTTTTGGCTCTCTTAAAAGATATAAATGTCAGAGTTTAAGTTTTGGATCAAGGCATGACCAGCTACCGGTCAACCGAAGGCATGAGTGAAAAGATCAGTCTCCTACACTACTCAACACTCACTGGAATGATTGAAGATGACATGTGGATAATCGATAGTGGAGCTTCTAGGCAGATGATGGGATATCAAGATAGAATCTCAAATCTAAATGAGAAGAAGACATCGTACAAGGTAGATATTGGAGACAAAAGTACTTACCCAGTCGAAGGATTTGGAAAAGCCTCCATCAAGTTGAAAACAAGTAACAATGTTCACTTAAGCAATGTTTTATATGTACCTGGTTTAGAAAAGAATCTTGTATCCATATATTGCCTAGAAGACAAAGGAATCATAATAGCTTTCATGGATGGAAAAGTGATATCTTGGAATAAAGACTCCAACATAGAGAATGCTAGGGTTATTGGAAGTCGTGAAGGAAATCTATATAGACTACTAGAAAAAAATGAAAAAGCTCTCGTACATGACGAAGTCAATCCCAATGAACTTTGGCATAGAAAGTACGCTCATATTAATCATCAAGCAATACCTTTTCTCAAAAAGGTGGTTGAAGGAATACAAGAATTGAAGTCTACACATGAAGGAATTTGCAAAGGATGTGCTCTTGGAAAGAATATTAAGAAACCATTTCCAAGCAACAACAATATATCTAAGGAGATTCTAGATATGATACACTTAGATGTTTGTGGTCCGATGCCAGTCAAATCTCTAGGAGGATCTCTTTACTACATAATCTTCATAGATGATTATTCAAGAAAGACTTGGTTATATCTACTGAAGACAAAATATGAAGTATTCAACAAGTTTCAAGAATTCAAACCAGAGATAGAGAACTTCACGAACAAGAAGATCAAGACCTTAAGAATAGATAATGGAGGAGAATACACATCAAAGGAATTCATTGCATTCTGCAAATCGGCAGGGATTAAGAGGGAGCTAACTGTTCCTCATAATCCTCAAGAAAATGGTGTAGCAGAAAGAAAGAACAGATCTATCAAAGAAACCGTAAAAGAACTACTAAATGATCAAGGTCTATCCATGTTCTTATGGGGAGAAGCAACCATGACAAAAATATATGTGTAGAACATAAGTCCTCACCACATATTGAAGGACATGACTCAGGAAGAAGCCTTCTCAGGTAAGAAACCTAACGTGGAAAACCTAAGAATCTTTGGATGTCCTGTTTACTCTCACATTCCCAAGGACAAAAGGAATAAACTAGAGCCCTCGGGAAAGAAGGGTATATTCGTGGGATATAAAGATTCATCCAAGGCTTATAGAATCTATATTTTGGAACAACATAAGATCGAAGTCAACAGAGATGTGACATTCAATGAAAATATGGCTTTCAAGAAATCCATAGAAGAAACTATAGAAGAATAAGAGAATGAAGAACCTATTGAAGAAATCACAGAAAACCAAAATGACAAAAGGAACAACCCGATCATCCTATGCAACCATCTGAGACCATTGATTCAGACACCGTACCGAAGACCAAGAAACAACCAGCTTTGCTTGAAGCTACCTTACAAGATGCATAAAGACTCAAGGTCCCAGAAGTAACATTCATAAAAAGTAAGAGGCCTAAAATATTCTCAAGCTATGCAGCATATATGAATAGGATTCTAGATGAAGAACCTACCACATTTAAAGAAGCAGTTCAAAAGAAACAATGGAAAGAAGCTGTAACACCCTGTTTCCCCCAGTTTGTAAAAATAACTATACTAGCCAAGAACTGTGGCAAACTCAGAAATGTGAATGTGTGATGTGAATGGACCTTGTGAAAAAGGTCGATGAATGTGAATAATATTATGAATATATATTACAGGATTGCTGAGAGGGGATATGCTGAAAAAGAGACCACGATGGCTGAAGAAAGGTGGTGGAAGGCACCTGGAATGGTGGCATTAACTTCCACCAAAAACCAATACCGTATTTGGACTTCACTGGCCCGGAGAACCAAGAGTGGCTCGCTGTCCCGAATTAAATGTCTCACAGGCTGGTAGGTAGATGGCTCCTTAGGAATTAATGAGGGATGGGGGAAGTGAACCACCCATCCGTAGGAGTCTTAGGCCTGACTAGTGAGAGGGAAATCGCGCCACACACAACCTCGCAAGAGGAAAAATGTGTGAGGGAGAAGCGCAAAGGGAGGACAGACGTGAGGGAAAGAGGAAGAGGAACTTTGGAAAAATATAGAGTGAGTGATAGCAGAGAAGAGGGAGAGTAACCTCCTTCTCGATCACTAGCAAACCGAGACGCAGTCTCGCATCATCGTGGTCTCAGCTCGGGGGTGGCCAGTGGTAAATTCGTTGGGAGTCACTGAGCCTACGGTTGGGTGGAAACGAGCACCCCTCTCAGCAGTTGCATCACCTCTGGTGTTTTTCTGATAAGTGTTTTACTTCTTGCATCTTGAAATGTATATTCTGACATTTATGCTCATAAGATGTGAAATTGTGAATGGTTTCAGTACAAGACTATCCGTGTGGTGTTTTGATCAGAAATGGTAGTTGCATGCTTTTACTGGAAGGACCACGTATGGCTTATGTTATAGATAGATTTGTATATACATATATACACAGATTGTATTAATTTGGACTTCAAGTTTGCTTTTGGGAAATCTATGTCCTTATTCGTCCCCAGGAATACCCGGAATAGATCTCTCCACAGAGATACCCTTCTTGGACAGCTTACCAAGAACCTGGAAAAGGATTTGAAGGCACAAGTCTTAGTAACCCTGTACGAGGAAGAATGATCCTCTTGAAATATCGAAATAGTAGCGTAGGGATAAGTATCGATCGACAGACAAGATCCCGTCGGAAGATCTGCGGTCATTCACGACCGTTAGATTGGAGGAAGAAACGAGGGTGTTACATGCCTTAACCCTTTTCCTTTATCTTCGTGAGTAGAGAAGAAATCGAGACCGTAGATCCCCAAGGTCTGTGGGAGTATCTGGACTGTTGGTTTTTCCACGTCCAGGGAGCAATGGGAGAGTGCACAACGTGGGACATATCTGAGCCGTCGGATCTTAGTTAGAAAACCTGATATCCATTGGATCTATTTGGAGATGCATGAGGGTTAATCCCTTGAGAACAGGGGTGAAAGTCTTGAAGGAGGATTCGGTATCGAGGATTCAGAGTTCGGGATTTCGGAAGTCCTGATGACAAGAGATCGAGACACTCCATGGTGGAAGTCATGAAACAATCTGGACCGTCCATCTGTGAAGGACACATGGCGGAGATTGAGAGTCCATTGGTATTTCGGATACCAGGGATTCGAGTTGACAGAGGATTTGCGTCACCGGGGGTTGCAAGTCGTGAAACAATATGGACCGTCCATCTGTGAAGGACACGTGGCAGAGATCGAGAGTCCATTGGTATTTCAGATACCGGGGATTCGAGTTGACAGAGGATTTGTGTCACTGGGGGTCGCAAGTCGCGAAATTGCGAAACAATATGGATCGTCCATCCGTGAAGGACATGTGGTAGAGATCGAGAGTCCATCGGTATTTCAGATACTGGGAATTTGAGTTGACAGAGGATTTGCCTCACTGGGGGTCGCAAGTTGCAAAATCGTGAAACAATCTGGACTGTCCATCCGTGAAGGACACATGGCGGAGATCGAGAGTCCATCGGTATTTTGGATACCGGGGATTCGAGTTGATAAAGGATTTGTGTCACTGGGGGTCGCAAGTCACGAAATCATGAAACAATCTGGACCGTCCATCCATGAAGGACACGTGGCGGAGTTCAAGAGTCCATCAGTATTTCGGATATCGGGGATTCGAGTTGACAGAGGATTTGTGTCACTGGGGGTCACAAGTTGTGAAATCATGAAACGACGAGGTCCGTCCATCTGAGGGAGGTCATGTGGCAACAATCCAGGATTTCGGGAGAATCCCAAAAGGAAGAGGCCATCGGGATTTCGCAAATCGGGAATTCAGGAGTCCTGTTGACAAGAGGTTGGGCTTTCGTATTGATAAGT
Organism: Picea engelmannii; assembly: GCA_009831015.1. Classification (NCBI taxonomy): domain Eukaryota; kingdom Viridiplantae; phylum Streptophyta; class Pinopsida; order Pinales; family Pinaceae; genus Picea; species Picea engelmannii. Next base: position 570,960 of record ML785856.1, read on the forward strand.
CCTGAAGGGAATAAGACTGTGGTCTTATGAGAAGTGGTCATATGGACCCAGGCATAACCCAAGGGGATAATTTTTGATTGAAGCCTCTTCGGCAGTTCGACATTCGGTGTTTGCAGAGCCGAAAGTCTCGACTCGCTTATATCACTGAGTCGCGAAATTAAAAAAGGCGCCTAGTTGTTTGGCATGTGATCATGATCAAAAATCACATGGAGGTGGAAAAAGGGGAGAGCTAGCCTGTGCTAAGCCCCGTAGGACTTCGAGGATTCTGAACCTTGAGAAATTGACAAAAAAATTGATTTTTGTAGTGGGTGTGTTACAGAAGCTATGATGGAAGAGCACCAATCCATTATGAAAAATGATGTATGGGAAATTGTGCCTAGACCTAAAGAAAAATTGGTGGTAACTTTAAAATGGGTATATAAGATTAAACATGCAACAAACAAAAGCGTGGATAAATATAAAGCAAGGTTCGTAGTTAGAGGGTTCTCCTAGAAGGAGGGAGAATATTATGATGAAAATTTTCCTCCAGTTGCTAGATATAATTCCATTAGAGCTATCATATCTCTTGCCGCTTCCATGGGATGGAACTTACATCAGATGGATGTAAGGACAACTTTCCTCAATGGAGCATTCGAAGAAGAAGTATATATTGAACAACCTCAAGGGTTTGAAGTACATTCTAGAGACACTCACGTTTGCAGATTAAACAAATATTTATATGGACTCAAGTAAGCTCCAAGGGCTTGGTATGCCAAAATGGACAACTATCTAACGTGACTTGGTTTCTCCAAAAGTCACGTAGATCCAAACCTTTACTACAAAGTTGTGGACAATGCACCTATAATTCTACTACTATATGTTGACGATCTATTCATAACAGGTGAAGAATCTCTTATCATCTAATGCAAAAGGAACTAGCCTATGAATTTGATATGAAATATCTAGGTCTCATGCATTATTACTTGGGACTAGAAGTGTGGCAGAAGCGTGGTGAAGTATTCCTTGGACAAGGAAAGTATGCAATAAAGATTCTTTAGAAGTTCGGAATGATGGATTTCAAATCCATGGACACTCCTATGACTACAAACATAAGAAAAGTAAAAGATCCAGATTCTAATCCAGTAGATCCATTACTATATCGACAATTGATTGGGTCATTGATGCATTTGGTAAATACTCAACCAGACATTTGATTTGTCATGAATACACTAAGCCAGTTCCAGGTGGAACCGAGACATGAGCATTGGATAGCTACAAACCATGTCCTAAGATATATTTGTGGGACAATAAACTATGGCTTAATATATACCACATCTAGTGATATACAACTTCATGGATTTACTGATTCAGATTGGGCAGGAAGTGTAGAAGACAGAAAGAGTACTTCAGGAATGTGTTTTAGCTTGGGCTCCGCTATGATATCTTGGGGCAGCAAGAAATAGAATTCTGTCGCACTTAGCACAATAGAAGAATAATGTATCACAGCATGTGAAGCATGCACAGAAGCAATATGGCTAAGAAATATAATATCTGATTTATTTGATTAGGTTCCAGATTCAACCATAATACACTGTGACAATCAGAGTTGCATAAGATTATTAGAACACCTAGTGTTTCATGAAAGGTCGAAACATATTGAGATCAAATACTACTTTATTCAAGATAAATTTCAGGAAGGAGAAGTAAATCTCCAGTACATCCCCACAGATGAGCAGACAACAATTATCCTGACAAAGCCTCTCTCCAGAATAAAGTTTTCATATTTCCGTGAAAAAATGGGGATTGTGGAAATAACTCCCTTTGTTGAAAGGGAAGAAATGACTCTCCAGTTTGGGAAGGATCAATGACATATTATTGAATTGAATATAGTCACTTTCAAGTTTGAAAAATAGCCCATCTTGGGCAGATTCTTTCTAGTTCGGAAAGTGGATTGAGATTTCTGACGGACATAGATTTTCCAGTTCGTAAAATGGTCCATATTGTTGATGTACCATAGACAATGACTTCCCATTTTGGTTAACATGGGGAGTGGTCTAGGGAAGTCTCTCTTCTTTAGGGTTACTCAAGAAGACTGGCCCACCTCACTAAACAATGATTTCCCATTGTGGTTAACATGGGTAATGGTCCGTTTTGGAGGTAGGTGCAAGACAATCATTTCCTTTGGACAATAATTCCTTAGGGCATATTCATTCTCTCTAGGCTGCACTTTTTTTAGTGCCAGAGGAATGGCCCAGGGTGGGGAATGGTCAAGGTTCAACAATTAGGGACAGGCATTCCTTAGGGAAGATTTATTCTCTCCATCTTACACTTTGGTTAGTGTCGGAGGAATGGCCTAGGGTGAGGAATGGTCCAGGATCAGAAATCAGGATAGTTATTCTTCCTTGCTTGAGAAGAATAGTCCATATGACTCATTGTTGATGTTCTACTTCGAGGGAAGATACTCTTTTAGATCTCACAGATGTGAGTGAAAGAATGGCCTAGATGATTTAGTATATAACAATATTTTCTGTGTAGGTTGATATCAAATGATTGTTATGGAGACTGCCTGTCTCCATACACTGGATATATGCTACTATGGTGGATATGTTCCACTGTTTGTGACTATGTGTCATGGTTTGAGTAGTTGTGTACTACCATGGATAAACACAGTTGTGTTTTATTGACTGATATTGTACCAGTTGTCATGGAGATTATCCACTCAGATAATAATGACGGTGCTCGTGATACTACCAGTTGAATGGTCTGTTTGTGCTCAAGACCATTATCAGTTATACCTCCCTATCTAGGAGGGAGTGTTGATATTATGGTATATTCGGGAGGTATGAACCTTTATTGTGACCTTTGACAAGATTAGAATGTTCTGGAAGAAGGAAAAGAAATGAAAGTAACCCTAGATGAGAAGTCGGCTGAAGAGAGATAATTAATATGAATTAATTAGTACCCAGAATGAGAAGTTGGCCCAGGAAAGTCTGCCAGGAATACTATAAATACAGGGCACCAATATCTCATTTGACACACTTCTCAGAATTGCAGAAAGTCACTTGTGCACACTGCAGTTTGGCAGTCTTGTGCACAAGTCCTAGGGAAGGTGTTGCACCAGTTTTGGGTTGGACTCTCTGATCAGCTTTGGTTACTTCTTGCTTGGTGCATTAGCCTTACTTGGCTATTGGATTGCTACCATGATTCTTCTCTCTGTCAAAGTCAAGGTGCTCGGAGGGTGGCTTTGGCCTATGGTTGGGTGACAATAGTGATATTGTCAATGGTAAAACAAGCACATCCATTCATATTCTAACAGTACATACCAAATATGATGGTATTATCTCCAAGGCTAGAGTAATCAAAGACCAAGAAAGCATGATCGAGGATGCCATTGTCTCTAAAAATAAGATAGATGAAATGGGTATGCAGAGTGAAGAAAAACCATCAAATGTGAAACGGTATCAACACCCTCATTACCAGGAAATATTTCAAGGAAGACAAGAAAGTTGATATCAACATTATCAAGGAAGAATATGGAATAATTTTCAATATTCATGGAACAAGGAATCACAAAACGACAATTCAATAAGATATTATCAGAGACCAACAACAACTACAAATTAGAGAAGCTTCAAAAACAATACATGGAATCAAGGGAAAGAAAATTATGCAACAACTAGCTACTAAGGATTACGATAAAAAATAATTGATTTTGGATGGATGGATCATCATCAATGGAAATAAGAAAGAAAAAACATAAGAAAATCAAATTACTTGGTTTCATCACATGTGAAGACTTTAATTTAAATCTTTGAGGACAAAGCTTTTGGAGGAGGGTATTATGTTATGACCCAAGGGGGGCATATATAGGGATAAATGTATACGATATGACCCCAAGGGGGGGAATATATGGGGATAAATGTACATATAATGTGTAAATATATATGTAATAGGGTTGACCTAATAGTAAAGGGGTTTCATGTGTAGTGTGTGAATAGGTATATACATAGAGGTCATGTATTCATTATTGTAGACATGTGAATTGGGATGTATGAATGGAATTGGGTATTTGGAGGAGGTTCTCCTATTATTTAAGGATTTATTGTGCAACGTATATATCTTGGAGTTGTGTTCCACACTCACATTCTGTACATGGTGTGTACTTTTGATTTATTCTGGTATTTTAAGTATTAATTGGCACATTACTTTCATCATCAAATGTCCACTCCAACCTTTCTAATACATCACTAAATTTTGATTGAACTACTAATTTGCATAGACATGTGAAGCATTGTGATGCCCATTAGATGGTGTAGGCTATTCCACTCCAGAAATGGGTGCACAATTTTGTGCACACCTTAGAGCCACTATAGGGGAATTGGTATCTATAGGAAGATATGTGGTAGCATATACAACATTGGATAGAACTATGGGAAGGGTTTATCACTATTTTTCAATTCTATGGGTTGCAAACACCATATGCAAGGGTGCATTCAATATTTATTGTAGATGGATAACTTGTAGTGCCACACTATAGGTTCCATAGAGGAGAAACTTGTGGAGGATGACCTTGTAGATGCATAAATATAAATAGAGGTAGAATCAATGTTGAACCTATAGATGAAAAAATAGATGTACGTGTAGATGCAGAGGAAAAAAATGATGTCCATCATGTAGAGGTAGAGGTCAACATCAATCCCATAGAGGAGTTATGCCACATATGGTTTAATGAATGAGAATGTTAGAACATTGTGCAAGATATAGGGAACACCAACAATCTAATGTATTACCATGAGACACTATGGATAAAATACATACATATTGGGATTAAGGATGAGTATAATCTATAGGGGCATGCATTATTTTCCCAGTGGAACTATACATATAAGAATGGTAAAATAAAAATGGGTACATGCAATTAAAGTCTCAGAGGTGTGACCATTGAAATTAATGCTCTCATTCTTCCATTAGCTAGGTTTCATCAGATGGTCCAAAAACAATGTCAAAAATCCTGACATGACTAACATATAAGACACAAGTAGTTTGTAGAAGATGACTTATTGTTACTATATGACAACAAATATTAGAATTACGTAGGGAAATTATAGATTCACTAGCAAGGAGCATATAGGGTGGTGCAGGTTACTAGTGAGGGCACAATATAGCTAGCACAACTCAATGGAACACTACAAAATACTTGGGTGAACGGTGCCCACTTGAAACCCTATATGGCACCCACCATGATAGTTTAGCTGGTGGGGGAGGTTTAGTGTATTATAGTGTATTTTAATTTCTACATATACTTCTAGTAATTTCCTTTCTGCAAGCTATTTTTTGCAATTTCAAGATTTTTCAAATTTAATTAATAGTTAAGTTTGTTTTTTGTCACTTTTTTAGTTCTAGGGATAATGAAGAAAAACAATTCTAGACTTGTATAGACTTCACAGAACTTTGTCAGAGAAAATATATATGGCGGGGGTGACATAATCAACATAAGATATGTGAGAAGGGATGGAATGGGTGTCATGGAAAAAAAAAGTGGAGCTAAAGGATCATAGAACATGGGGTATGTCTACATAGGGTCAGGTTTCTACAGGCAGGTGAGTGTATGTATATATAAAAAAAACATTACATTGGAAAATTTTTGGTGAATAGGAGAATCAATTATTTTCACCATTAAATGTGGTGATGGTAGACAATGCTAGCTAAGGTTGTTAATTCCACATATGCCAATATCAAGATAGTCAATTCTCATTAATGGCCCAAAAAGTCGCTGCAAATGAAATGACTTCTCTTGCATTAATGACTAGATATACATAGGATTTGGACCTCAGGGATGATTTTAGGGAATAAATTTCGCTCATGGGCTAATTTTCTATGGTTTTTCCAAAAAAATATTTGTTATTCTAAAAATTATTCGCCCAAATTCTAAAGGATAAAATTATTTTACCTTAAAAATCGCCAAAATTTTATACAAACTATATAAAATCCTTAGAAATTTGAACATTTTTATAAAAATATCAGAAAACATTTATAGTTGGCATATGAAGGATTAGTAAGATTCACCAAGGTTTCGACATTTTAAAATAAATTTCCATTCTTAAAATCATCCCTGGATTTGGTGGGGATTCGAGACAAATAGGTAGGATTGGGTAAAATATCCAATGGTTAGGATCGTGCACATATTTGATGAAATCGATAGAAAGGAGTTATTTCCACTCTTTATGGGTTGGGGTTATTATGTAAGTAAGGAAACAAGTTAACTCAATCAATTTCATATGATTGAAACACTTAGGAATTTAGAACTAAAGCTTATGATAAGTCAAAGAGTAGAGTTGAACCAAGATTACCATTAGAAACCATAAAAGTTCTATGATGCAAACCCCCTCCCCTACGGAGCTCGTGCGACCTCCTGGTCTAGGATCAAATTTCACAGGAGTCGAAGTGGCTCTTAGATCCCTACTGGATCCTCTCTTATGTTCACATGCTCATTTAATTTCCTTGCGTAGGTCTACACATAACCCACTGGGTGCTTTCTCTAAGCCCCCTTCTCTCGACGGAATGACATATGACCATGAGATAGAACCAAGAACTTACTTGAAAAGCGCTATTCGGAGCTCCGAGACTCTGACGCTCTGTGAAATTATCCAAGCACAACACTCCAATCTCTAGAAGTGGTTACTGAATGAATTCAGTCATAAAGTGATTGTTGACCGATAGCTACAAGTCTTATACCGTCCTTCCACTCTCCAAACTTTTACATCCAGATTTGACGGCTGGCAGGGATTCTCCTCCCTCCACGATCTACGGTGGATATCTATTCTGAGACTCTAGGCTTCGGGACTTTTCCAACCTGAACCAACAACTTCTCCCTAATAGATGAATTGGAGAATTCCCAAAGAGTTCAGGGATCAACTGCCCACACTCCTCCTACAACTAACAACTGTGATCAACTCTAGGATTTAGGGTTCCTCACTTCTAATCAAAACCAAAATACCGAACTATCAAATGATGAATTAGCGAAGGGAGGAGATCTACGATCCATGTTTACCCATCAACAAACTGTTAGGATTGAATCTAGGCTTCAGGAATTCTGGACTTTCCACACCAAAGAAACTTTCACCCATAACCTTCTAGATAACCAAATTTAAAACACTCAGAAATATACGATCCACATGTAATTGACAATGAATGGTTAGGATTTACTCCAGACTTCAGGACTTCGGGGCTTTGACCAATTTTCAATGACTACCTCTAAAATATCCTAGATAAATGAAGTGTCGAAGGGCTTACTAATCAACGACCCCACTTCACTCCCAATATATAACTGGGATTAACTCAGGACTCTGGGATTCAGGGTTTTATCCTCTTGGAAACACAAGGCCCAATCTATCCCGAAGTTCCAAACCTCTGAATTCATGAGATCTACGACTCATGCTACATGATGTGATATATGACTGAGATCCACTCTGCTTTGGTGAAGACTTACGGCTTGAGAACCTTAATCGATGGTTCTCGTTCTCCTGCGCTCAAATCTGACGGTTGGGATATGATCTCCTTTGTCGTGCGCTTCTCCTCTTTTTTGGGTTTGATCCAACGACCTAGATCTATTTCCAATGCCAATCCAACGAATATTGTGCCTTCTTCTCCTCTGCAGCTCTGCTTCCCTTCAACAAAGGATTTTCTCAATATTTCAAAGGATTGACTTTTGATCTCTCCTCTGCAGGGTCAAATCCTTGCCTCTTCTTGATTTCTATGAAACACTACACTTCCTAATCTTATTCAAAACTTCAACTGAAGTTTGGGTGCACCCCTTGTACTTCTCCCTCTTGATCTTGGAACTTACGATAAGTTCTCTGGAACACTCCTTGTGCTTCTCTCCTGATCTTACGACTCTTAGAAATTCAAAGGGGCTCGACCCTTTTTTCTTCCAAATGAATTCTTGTGCCCTCTTGGCAATCCTGCTCTTCCACCTGAGCTTACAAACATAGTCAAATTGTTCTTTCAATGCTCTCCTGACACTCTATGCTCTTCCTCTTGAGCTTTACCAACACTTTGACAAAGTGTTGGCTTCATGCAATCCTTGCACTCACTCTCCCGAGTCTTGGACTTTACCGACTCACCTTCACACTCCTTGCACTTACTCTTCCTTGATATTTTACACTGCTCTGAGTGTAGTTGCACTCCTTTTGCTCGCTCTGTGCACTCCTTGCACTACCCCTTCTAAGATTATGACTGGTTCTGGTGTGCCCACCTGGCATGCTCCTCATAGAACTCTTGACTGATTTCTTATGCACTCCTTGCGATGGCTTCTTAGAGTTCTCACCAACTATGGTGTGCACTCCTTGCACTGCCTTGAGAGCCCAGAACACTTAGAAATTCACACAAACATAGAATTATATCTATTCCTACAAAGGGAACATTTATACACTCATGGAATTCACAAACATGCACAATAAACATTCAGAAAAGAAACACTCATTCAAAGAGAACACACATAGAGATTCATATGTAGGGAAATATGCTTTTTTCGAATCTGAATGCTTTTTACAAGAGTTTACAATGGTTACAAGACTGGACTGCAAAAAAGTCTCAGTTCTTCTCTCCTCTCCAGAATTCTCCTCTCTTGAGAGTTATTCTGTTTTTTTCATGCTCTTCTCATGCATTATGATTTCAACACCTTGATATTTTTACAAAAGAGAGGCTTCTTGTGCCTTCCTCCACCTACTACATTAAATTACAATTAATTTACAACTCATCTGAATCATATCTAAGATCATTTGCATTTCATCCATTAAAGGCGAATTACATACATCCTGTAAAAATGCAATGGCTCTACCCTACTCGAGCCTTTAGAACATTAATTACATTAAATTTGAGATTTAAACCCAAAATGAGAAAGCTGACACTTCTCTCTCCTCGGGATCTTCTCCTTCCATGCGCACGGATGTGCTGGCTGCTGACGCGTTGCTGAGTGGAAGTGATGCTCCTACATCATACTCCCTTGCTGAAAAAATCACAAGCTCCTGTTCATGGCTCCTATGTTGTTACTGTTGAGATCATTCAATGTCCCAAACTTCACTCTAGAGTTGTAAACCTACTCCTATGCCTTTCTGTTGCTACCATCCTGCTTCTACTGCATGCTCTCCTCGTGGTTTCCAAAATTTAAGTTGCAGGGATCCATTTATCTAGTCACTGCAATATCCTTTTGTTAGCCTCCACCTGTTGTCAACGATCTCCTTTGCTGTCTTCAGCATCAACCTCCTTATCTCCTCAATCTCCTTTTCCAACTTGTCTATGGGTTGGCTCCTCTCCTGCAATAGGCCTTGCTACATCTCCTCTTCTACCTCGATCTCCAATTTGGCTTGTTAGATGAGCCTCCTCTGGGTTATTGATCTTTCTTCGAGGGCTTCCAATTCTTCATATAGGTCAAAGGGCAGATCATCTTGATCTCTCATGATAAATTCATCTCCTATGGCATTGGCTTGCCACTCCACTGCAGACACCAATTCTGCAACAATATTGTTGAGTTGTTTCTCAACCATCTCCTTTGACAATTTTCTTTCTTCCAATTCCTCTATTCCTTTGTCATCTCTTTGGGCTGGAATAAGTCCAGCTTCATCTAGCTGCTCGTCATGCTGGAATTATTCTCCACTTTGCATGACTGTCTCCTTCTGGAAGTCTTCCTCTGTCTCTATATTGCTTAACCAATCCTCCATTAGCTTTAGCTCTATATCCCACTGAGTGAGTATGGTATCTGAATGCTCCTCTTGAACATTCCTTTGGCTCACAACTGTGTGGGCCTCCTCTTCTTTCATATTTTGGGTAGATTTTAGTGTCTGCTCCATCTCCTCCTCCATGACAGTCTTTGTTGGCTATCCTTCTTCTTCTTTTCCTCTCCTTTGGCCATCTCCATGGGTCAATTTTTGTTCTAGTTTCTCCTGCACCATTCCCTCATAAACATGAGACCCTGCAAAGTTCACTCCAATAGATATGTCGATCCCTCCTATCATCAAAATACAATGTTGATGATCTTCTTCTTCCTCCTTCTCTCCTGTCAGCACTCCTTGTTGATATAAAATATCCTCTAAGTTCCTGAGACCCTTAGATAGTCTCATATCCTCCTTTTCTGTCAGAACTCCTTGCTGATATGAACTCTTCTATGAGTTCCTGAGACTCTCAGACATTCTCATCCCCTCCTTGCTCACCTGGAAACCTAACCTTTCCTTTCTTCCCTCATGGAAGTCTTTGAGATCTTCAACTGATTTCTTCTCATTGTCCTCCTAGAAATCTATGATATCTTCAACATAAATCTCTTCACCATCGAGGCTTTATCTATCTTCTGGTTCATAGATGTAAACCATTTTCTCCTCTGTGTTCCTGAGGTTTTCCACTTGCCTCAGCCACCTCCTTAGTATTTTCTTTTGCATCCTGGAAATCAACTACTGGATAGGCCAATGCACCTTCTTCTTCATGGACCACTCATACATCCATATACCTTTCTCTCATTGCTGCATTTTCTGCCATTTCAACATCAATATGTTGAGCTCCTCTCTGGTCTCCTTGAGCTATTTATCCATATCTCCTCTTCTCATACTCTTGTGGTCTCCTCTTGGACCTTTTCCATGGCCTTTAATGGCCATTTTATCCTTTCCCCTACCCTCCTGGAAATTATGTGAGCTTCCAGTTGCCCGCTCTGAGCTACAATCAACCTCTGCCAAGATTTCCTTGCTTAGCCTATGGTTCACCTTCTTTGAGATTTTACACTCCTGACGAGTGTAGGGGCACACATTGCACTCAATTCTTCTCTTGAGCACTCCTTTCTCTCTAGATTCTATACTCCAATTTCTCACCTTAATATCTCCATAGGCTCTCCTCCACTTCAAGAACACAATTGGTCCTTTTCTTCAGCCCACCTAGCTATCTTCTTTCCTGCTGCACACTTGCAAACAATCTTAGCATAGAGCATCAATAACCTGTCTTCTCATCCTATGCATGTTGTATGCAAACAAAATATCGCTCTGATACCACTTGATGGTATCAGACAAAAATTTCGTTCAAGCTCTGATACCACTTGATGGAAACCCCCTCCCCTACGGGGCTCGCGTGATCTCTTGGTCTAGGATTGAATATGACAGTAGTCGAAGTGGATCTCATATCCCTGTTGGATCCTCTCTTATGTTCACAGGACCCTTTAATTTTCTTGCATAGGTCTACACATAACTCGCTGGGTGCTTTCTCTAAGTCCCCTTCTCTCGATGAAATGACATATGACCACAGGATAAAATTGGGCGCTTACCTGAAAGGCACTATTCAGAGCTATAGGACTCTGACGCTTCATGAACTTCTCCAAACAAAACACTCCAATATACTTTAGTGGTTACTAGCCAAATTCGGTCATAAAGTGACTGTTGACCAACAGTTGCGGGTCTTATCCCATTTTTCCACTCTCCAAACTTCTATGGATATATTTGACAACTAGTAGGGATTCTCCTCCCTCCATTATCTATGGTGGATATCTATTCTAGGACTCTGGGCTTAGGGAATTTTCCAACCTCAACCAACAACTTATCCTGAATAACTGAATTGGAAAACTCCCGAAGAGTTCAGGGATCAACGGTCCACACTCCTCCTACAACCAACGACTCTGATCAACTCCCAGCTTCGATGTTCCTTCGCTCCAAATGACCACCAAACTATCAAACTTTCGAACATTGAATTGGAGAAAGGTGGAGATCTATAGTCCACATTTACCTGTCAACTAACGATCAAGAGTGAATCTGGGCTTCGGGACTTCAAGAATTTCTGCAACAAAGAAACTTTCACCCACAACATTCTAGATAGCTGAATTTTGAACACTTGAAAATGTATGGTCCACGTGTAACTGAAAACGAACAGTTAGGATTTACTCCGGACTTCGGGACTTCAACCAATTTTCAATGAATACCTATAAAATATCCCAGATAGCCAAAGTTATGAAGGGCTTACCAATCAATGACCTCGCTTCACTTCCAATCTATGGTTGGGATTAATTCGGGACTCCGGGCTTTGGGGTTTTCTCCTCCTAGAAACACAATGACCAATATATCCCGAAGTTTCAAACCTCTGAATTCGTGAGATCTACGAATCACGCTACATGATGTTATCTACGATTGAGATCCACTCTGCTTTGTCCAAGACTTGCGGCTCGAGAACCTTGATCGACGATTCTCGTTCTCCTACACTAAGATCCGACAGATGGTATTTGATCTCCTTTGCTATGCACTTCTCCTCTTGTTTGGGTTTGATCCAATGACCCAGATTTGTTTCCACAACTAATCCAATGATTATTGTGGTTTCTTCTCCTCTGTAGCTTCGCTTCCCTTCAACAAAGGATTTTCTCAAGATTTCAAAGTCTTGACCTTTGAGCTCTCCTTTGTAGGGTCAAATCCTTACCTATACTTGTGTTCTGTTCAACAATTCAATCAAAGTGTGGGTGCACCCCTTGCGCTTCTCCCTCCTGAGCTTGGAACTTAAAATAAGTTCTCTAGTGCACTCCTTGCACTTCTCTCCCGATCTTATGGCTCGTCGAACTTCAAAAGGGATCAACCCTTTGTTCTTCCAAATGACTTCTTGTGCCCTCTTGGAAAGCCCGTTCTTCCACCTGAGCTTACGAACATAGTCAAAGTGTTCTTTTAGCACTCTCCTGGAACTCTGTGCTATTCCTACTGAGATTTACCAACAATTTGACAAAGTTTTGGCTTCATGCATTCCTTTCACTCACGATCCTAAGTCTTGGAATTTATAGACTTACCTGCACACTCCTTGCGCTTACTCTTCCTTGAGATTTTACACTGCTCTGAATTTAGGTGCATTTCTTGTGCTTGCTCTATGCACTCCTTGCACTATCCATTATGAGCTTATGACTGGTTTTGGTGTGCTCACCTGGCATGCTCCTCACATAACTCCTGATAGATTTTTGTGCACTCCTTGCATTGGCTTCTCAGAGTTCTCACCAATTTTGATGTGAACTCCTTGCACTTCCTTGAGAGCCCATAACACTAAAAAATTCAGACAGACAGAGAATTCTATCTATTCCTACAAAGGGAACATTTATACACTCATGGAATTCACAAACATGCACAATAAACATTCAGAAAACAAACACTCATTCATAGAGAACACACATAGAGATTCATATGTAGGGATATCCTCTTTTTCTATTAAATCTAAATTCTTTTTACAAGAGTTTACAATGGTTACAAGACTAGATTGCAACAAAGTCTCAGTTCTTCTCTCCTCTCCAGAATTATCCTCTCTTGAGAGTTATTCTCTTTTTTTCATGCTCTTCTCATGTATTATGATTTTAACACCTTGATATTTTTACAAAAGAGGGGCTTCTTGAGCCTTCCTCCACCTACTACATTAAATTACAATTAATTTATAACTCATCCGAATCAGATCTAAGATCATTTTCCTGTCAGCCATTAAAGTCAACTTACATACATCTTGTACAAATACAATGGCTCTACCCTCCTCGAGCCTTTACAAAATTAACTAAATTACATTTGGGATTTAAATCTAAAATGAGAACACTGGCGCTTCTCTCTCTCCTCGTGATATGCTCCCTCCATCTGCATTGCTACACTGGCTACTGATGCGTTGCTGAGTAGGAGTGATACTCCTGCATCATTTTACAATATTGGGAAAAATATACCACACATTGATTCATGATTAAGATAAGGAACTACTTACAACAAGTTTTAGAGGAAATCCAAAGGAAAAAAGTCTCCCATTTTAAACATGCCACATCTTGTTTACCTATATGGAAGGATAAACCTAATGGTGTATGTGCCAAAGGAAGAACACCTCAAAGGCTATGTTGATAGGTGCAACTAGTGGATTATGACATCCATAATTACATGGTCTTTACAAAGTTTGCACCAAATCAATATAGCGAACGAATTTGCGATTATGCACTGGAGTGGTTTAAACTTGAGATTGGATTCCAAGAACCATATTTAATACCATCTTCGCAAATATGGAAAACTGAGAAGAATCCTATCACCACATTCAACACTGGTCATTTGCATGTAGTTATAATTTATGAAATTATGTTATGTAATATACATGTGTATATTGCATTGTAACTTAGAATATTTTGAAAAACAAAATGTTGTATATAATTACTTATAATTGGAATTATTAATATTAACATCATGGAATCACGATTTATGTTTACAATACATATATGCAAGTCTATCAATTTTTCTTGGTTTCAAAATGTATATAAGCTAAGGTTTCATTATAAATTTTGAAAAAAGAGAATTTTATAGCTAAAAAGTTTTTATTGTGAAGTACATTTATTAACTAAAATTTTCGTAAATGCAATAAATATATTATAAGAAATTTGGAATTTTAATTAATATAGTTGTGATAAATCACTTAGCCATGATCTAGAAAAATAATAAAAGTGTTATGGAATAAATTATTACTTATTTCTTGTTAGTATATCTTGATCATATTACAACCACAAGTATTATGTTGCCCAAGAAGTCTACATTAAGACAAACAAGTGTTGCATGGTAGCGTAGTCCCTGCCAGGTTGGAATGGGAATAAATGCACATCGAAGTGCATGTGGTATCCATGCAGAGGATGATTTTGGCCACTAGATTCAAATATCATTTCCGAATTAGTTTTCTTTGAAATTTATCAAATATTAATAAACATTCAAATATAATAAACACAATTTCCTAACATCCAACATAGTTTTCTTTGAAATTTATCAAAAATTAATAATGTCTGTTACATATTTATGGAATCTGTTCCATATTTCTGGACACACATTAAACATTCAAATATAATAAACACACTAGTTTTCTTTGAAATTTATCAAAAATTAATAATGTCTATTACATATTTCTGGACACACATTAAACATTCAAATATAATAAACACATTTTCCTGACATCCAACATAGTTTTCTTTGAAATTTATCAAAAATTAATAAAATCTGTTACATATTTCTGGAAATTTAAATGTGTTTGTCATATAGAATAGGATTGGGGCTCCTGCGGACCATAAAAATAAATAAGTACAAGAATTAAGACTCTAGAAATAAGAAGTGCGCGACAGTAGAGAGGAAGACCTGAAAAGAAGAAATTGGAAGTTATGGGCCTTTGTTTAGAGAGTTCTATTTAAAGAGGTAGAATAATTGGATTGATAAAGAAAACATGACATCAATATAGACTTACTATGAAGCCGATGTGTTTTTTATGTTGTCGTCAATGGTCACTGGAATCATGCCAACCGATTGTTTCCCTTCCTCGATGAGGTTGTCCATTCTCCATTGGAACCATTCTTCAATGTAGCTTCTCATGGAGGCCACTTTGATTTCATCTCAGATTTCTATGTCGAAAAGTCATTTTCTAATTTCCTTAGATCAATAGAAATACTATGCAGAGCCTATTCAATTTCTTCATTGTGTGCTGCATAGTCCAGTATCCAGTTCTCGAGCTCATCTAAACGATATTCAAGGATGCCGTAAATTTTTTCTAAAGACAACCCTTTTAAAATTTCAATTTGTTCATCGAAGGCTTCTTTGGTCATCGACAAGGATTTGAGGACTAATTTTGGGTCTTGAACCTTGTTGGTACTTCCGGCTAAGTCTATTTGGGTCAGGTTTCTGAATAATTCTTCTTTTTATGATATGGCTTGTTCACATGATTTGACAATGACCTGCATGTTCTTAACTTTCTTTTTCCAGCATGATTTTAATTTTTTGATCTGCTTTGGGGAGGGGAGATCCTCTTGTCTTCTATTCAGATTTGAGTTGTTGATGGCATGGTTGGAAAAAGGGGTCAATATATGTTCATAGAAATGTTGATCATTTTTTAAATTCATCTGCAAATGTTCGTGCAAATCATTTTCCCTCTTTCGAAAGGAAGCTATATTTTGTGATGTTTCCCAGGCTTCAGTAACTAGCTGCATTCATTTCTTGATGTTATTCTCTACAAGGGCTCTACACGATGCGAGGATGATGGAGGATAATTTTAACTTGGCTACATGGGTAGCAGGCACGGTTTTTTCTAAAGGACTAACAAACTCTGGGGTAGCAATGAAAGCCTCCTCAAATTCCTTGACACGGTCTTTCAGTCTGGCATTCTCCGCTTCAATTCCTCCAATGGAATCATCAAGAGCATCACTGGTTACATGGTGAAATATGGAGATTTGGGACGACCGCATTTTCCTGAAGTTAATCTCTATACAAGATTTTCCTTTCTTATTTGTTACATCTCTCTTTTCAATGACCATATTTTTATATTGGCTATCAAAAACAATGCTCTGGAATACAAAGGATTCATCTTTGTCAAAAATGTCGGTCTCGGCTATTTCCATTGCAGAACTATGGTGCATGTGCTCAGTTTGAATTTCAAATTGCATCTGTTCACTTTCAATTTTGGGTTCGTCCGCCTACCCTACAATGTTTTTTCTCTTCTTCATCAGGGGAACTTTGTGAGAACTATCAATTTTTGTGCGAGGAGGGTTCTTATCTCCTCCTCCGTTTGAATATGTCTGGGTTTCTCTCTTACTGGGGTGGGCGATTCAAGCAATGATCTGTGATGTCATGCTCTTGGGAGTGTTGGTGGGGGACTGGAAACTCTTCTCACCAAATACTTTTCCTTGTTGTCTGTACAATTCATTCGTGATTTGCAATGTCTCTATGTTGCAATCGCCAGAAGAAGGAGTGTTGTCGTCATTGTCTCTATCTTCGGTCAAGCATCTATGGATAAAAGAGATGCTAAAGCCAATTTCTAGTAAATGTTCTCAAAAAATCCCATTAGGGTCGAACCCTTTTAGCCTTTCAACATATGTTAGTTTCAAGTTCTTGAAATGACCTGCAAATTCATCAATCTTGTTGACGTTTCTGCACACGAAGTCCCCGACTTTACAGGGTAGAGGAATGATTTTTTTTTTTTCTTTCCATGGAAAAAATGCAACCAGTGGTTGTATTTCCTTGCTATTTTTGTAACAAACATCTTGTCCATGATGTGGCATGGAAGGTGTTAGTCCCTAAATTTGCACTGACTGTGAGAGGGTGCAAGATAGGGCATCATCAATTTATTGCAAAGTGTTTTAAAGGTTTTAATGATTTGGTTTCTGGGGAAAGGTGGTTGAAAACTGGCTCAAGAGTATAGCATAACATGAAAATCACAATCAGAACATAGCATATCCCATTGACTGGTTAAAAGATAGTCACATAGATGAATTAGACCAATAATAAAAGAGAGGAGGAAGCTTCCAATTTGTCAACTTCACATAAATCTTTGTCTCGGAATATCATAAAGAAATAAGACTATCAGCTTGATATCAAAACTTGAAAATAATTTCCACAGTAAATTTTCCATTGTATTAATTAACAATCAAGAAACAAAAGCATTGCAATCTGAATAATGAATTCAAGCATGAAGAAATAAAACAGAGTAGAAAATAATGTCTAACCATCCATATGCCTTTTCTATTAAGTGTCAAATAGAATAATAATGCCTTACAAGGAGTTTTCAGAATAAGTCCTTTGGATCTCCAATTTTTCGACCTCAACACAGTCTTTCCTCTGCCTATTTAAACTATCCATAAAACCTCTAGATCCTATCATCTAGTGTACTTTTAATGACTAGATCCGAATAGTATCTATCTACTAGGGAAGTTAGATCAAAAAGAGATTTTACAGTCCAAAAATAAATCATTGCTCAACARCTTGATATTGTATGATCTTKCCAGCATTACATTTGATTCTACAAAACATGGATTAGTTTGATCTAGTCATAGAGTTAGAGGTATTTKCATTTCAYAGGCCAAAAACGAGTAGACACTGCCATATTTCCTGGAAAACATCAAAATTATGATTGTAGCAATCTTCATGAAACCTTTAGGATATAATCACAACAGTAGCTTTAGCATTTTTCTGTTTGAGCTTTGTGGTAAGCACGACATTGTGCCAATAGAGTCTGAAGTTTATTTCTCTGAGTTCTTTGAGTAACGCCCTTTGCTCTTTTTTCTTCTTTTTGAAACCTTGAATCCTTTCTTATTGACAAGCATTCCATTGTTCTATTTGTGCCTTTTCTTTCTTCAACTGTCTCACTATTTTATGGAATTCCTTGATCCTTTCTTTATCAGTTATGATTTTAACCTTGAATTCTGAGAACTCTTCAAAATGTGTAGTCTCATTCAGATTTAAGGCAACCTTGGGTTCTTTCAATTTAACTTGGTATTTCGAAACCAATCCTAAGCTATGTTCTTCATCAGAACTTACTGAATCCATGGCTTCAGGCACATATGATATGTGATCTGAGTCTACAAGGTAATCCTTTTTATTCTTAGGAATCTCACTGATACCTTTAGCAATTTCTTTATCTTTTTCCAATCTGGTTGTAGCTCTCGTTACAGGTCCTGTAGATGATGAAAAAAATTGTTTACCTTTGTTTACTGGTTTCTTAAGCAATGAAGTTCCTTTTGCATTTTTCCTCGTACCTGCTTCAACATCTTCAGAGTGATATTCTATAACTATGATGATTTCTTATTTGATCAATGGATTATACATGGATTTAGACTTCAATCTGTACTTATTGGTAACCCTAGTAGAATTCCTTCTAGGTTTTTGAGATGCAAACACATCTTTATCCTTTGTCCTTTTGACTACAACACCCCTTTTACTGGTTGATGGCGATTCATGCTTGATTGTAGTTTGAGTATTAAAATGTTAATCTAAATCTTCTTCCCCTTTAACATCTTCCTCAAATAACATTTCGATTTCTGGATCCAACTTAGGTCTTTTACCTATGCTATTCCTCGTCACCCTGATATCAGGCATTTCTTCTTTAACATGAGTTTCATCAATTGAAATATTTTGTTTCTTTGTAACAGTCTCTTTTCCTGTGCCTTTCTTCTATTTGCTGGACTGTGTGTTAGGATTTAAGGATTGCATGAGCTAGCTCTAGGGTTTTTGTAATTCTCTCAAAGAAGACATAACTAAAGTCTTAATTAAGACTTGATGAAACAGGACGCTCTTTGTATTGGTGGAGAGTGACTGCACTCTACTTGACATCTTTGTCAATATTTTGAGTAGAAAGTAAGGCGAATTTAAGGGACAATCGCCATTTAGACGCATTAATATCCTAATGTGGTAGATATAGACTAGTGAAAATCTACCTTCACAGGTGATATACCTGTGGATAACGATCAGAGTAGTGTGCCATTCAGGTATAATCCAGCTGCAAGGAACTCCCCTTCTCCAATTCAGATTTTTCTTATCTGGAAGTAGGAATTGATTGACAAACTCTGTAACCACATGCTCTTTCTTCCACCATCTTTCTCCTCCAACCACCAATTTGCAAGCTTTAGCAATTTTCTGTTCTGTCACCAGCATCAACATCTTCCCGATCTCCACCTCGTGACCATCAAAGTTCAGTGCAAACTCCATGGAGACCTGCTCGTCGTAACCTTGAAAAGTGGTAAGGAATTCAAACCACCCGACATATCTGAACTTTTGAGCCATCTGAGGATAACCTTCGATGATTTCAACACCCTCGGGTTCTAATCTGACTACCTGTCCGCTCCTCTTAGGCGCCATCAAAACAAAATGCTATAATTGGCATGATTCAGATTCTGAATTTTCCACCTGCAATGTGTTAGTATATAACTTTTCTTCTGAGCAAATACCTATGCCTAAAATTTAGCAAAATCAGACATAGAATGACAGGTTCAATATAATGATCACGAGAATTGGACGATTTGAAATGGATCCTTTGTGGGTATAGAGAAATCCGATCATGTAATTGTTTGAATCAAAAAATGATTCCAAACATATTGTGGGACACATGCGAACTCTCAAACCACGATCTGTGTCATCATAACGAAACCTGGGTGACAGGCGCATATTAAGGCATGATTATCTTTGCGCTACGAGAATAATGCTATTCCAATAGCACTATTAATGACTTAGCATAATTTGAATTTGTAAAGTTCAAACATGCATATAAAGTGACACATCATTTAAAACCATGTCTTACAACTCCAAACTTAAATAAATTATTCAAAAAGTTGAAATGAAAACCATAACAAGCTAAAAACAATGATTAAAATCAAATGGAAGTAGATAATGAAGTGTAGGTAGGAAGGGTTTGGGATTAGGGTTTCTCACAAAATCAAAAGCAAAAATTAGATACTAACACTAGCTCCTTCTGGGGATGGAGTTTTGATAATAAACTCCAAGAACTGCAGACCAATGCCTTTTCCTTTATCTATGATTCACTTATCTCCCTGCATCTGTCAGTATTTTATTCTCAGCATAACTATAAAAACAAGTCCATTGTGTATATGGAGTCTTTATTGAAAAGAAAACCTATTGTACTAACTGAAAACTTGATGAGTCATTAGAGAAAATAGTGCTTCAAGAACCTCCCATTCACTGGGCCCCCAAAAGTTTATGTGTTGTCTAAATTATGTAGGAGAAAAGTGTTATTGTTCATTACCTTGGCTATTCTGAAAGGACCATACCATAGGTTATTGAACTTACCATGTTGTTATTTATCCTCTCTCTTGGCATCCCATCTTAACACCAAATATCCCTCATTGAAAATATCTTTCTTAGTTCCCTTATTGAATGTAGCCTTGAATTTTCTTTGGTGAGCAACAACTTTCTGATTCACCTGTTCTTTGACCTGTTGAACTTCAATCATCTGAAAAATTATCCTTTGGATATCATTGGGTTCTTCTAACTCTTCTTGTATAAACTTTAAAACTGGCAAGCCCAATTGAGTTGGAAGAATAGCTTATGTCCCATATACCATCTGGAAAGGAGATATCCCAATAGACTTCTTGTTGCTGATACGATCTGCCCAAAGGGAAAACTTTAACTTGGAATTCCATGATTTTTTATTTTCTGCCAGTAGTTTTTTGATAATCCTTATCAGAGTCTTATTGGAAGATTCTGCCAATCCATTCCCTTGGGGGTAGTAGGGAGTAGAATGAACTAATTTGATACTATACTTATTGCATAATTAAATCATGGAATTCGATTTAAAATCCTGTGCATTATCAGTGACCAGTTTTTTAGGACAACCAAACCTGGAAAAAATATATCCTTCTAGAAATTCCATGATTACCTTGTCTGTTGTATTCTGAGTCAGAATTGCTTCGATCCACTTCATAAAATAATCTGTGGTTGTAAGAATCCATTTTTGTTGTCCTGAAGATGACATATTAATCTCTCTGATGAAGTCCAATCCCCACTATTGAAATGGTCCATGGGTGATGATTGGTTTCAGAGGAAAAGATATAGGTTTCTTTTTTCCAACAAATTTTTGACAAGGTTCACATGCCCTGACCTGAGCAAAAATATCTGAGAATAGAACTGGCCAGTAATAGCCTGCCCTAAGAATATTGAAGGAAGTAGCCTTCCAATGATGATGGCCTCCACAGACACCATGATGCAGATCATGAGAAATTTGTTTAGCTTCTTTTTCATCAACACAGCTCAACAGAAAACCGTTAGGGTCTTTCCAGAATAGGGTCTGATCAACAATGTAGTACTTTACTGCTCTTAACTTTAATGATCTGAATTTTGATTTATCCAACTCTGGGGGAGATTGAAAGTT
>ML785856.1:669385-700435 GCA_009831015.1 Picea engelmannii
CAAACATTTTAACAAGAAATTTTACAACAATCAATATATAGAGCATTCCATCAATTCTTCCATTCTAGTGATAAAGGAGAACAAACAAGTAGAATACAAGAGTAAGATATTTAGCAATGCTTATAATGAGCAACACGAGCAAAAAAATAGCATTTAGTCTACTTCCTACTCCCGGTTTTCCCTTATTAATCTCATTCTCTTTTTAACACACCACATACCTGAAAGTTTCAATAAATACCGTCCAACATTTTTAAAACAGTTGAAGTAAATACCCTATTGATATCCATCCTAGACATGTTCAAATGGGTAGTAATAAACACTATACCATTTAATGGTGTTACACGGTAAAATCTAAATAATTTTAGATTAAAAAAAGGTACAAAATAAAATGAAAAGCAATACCAGAGATTAGAAAACACCATAAAAAAAACCACAAATATTCTATATTCAAATAAGATGGGTTACAAAATACAACTGAGATTATTTGCCACAATGACTGCAATTTGGCTAGCTGTCGACCAAAAAAAAAATGTACAATAATGAAGCTTGTGGACAGTCTTCTTGACGATCAAATTCTTGATTCGTACAAAACAATGAGTTGAATATAATCTTTGGGTCTTGGACTTCATTGGTGTTGCCAACTAGATCTATCCCAACTTTTTGAATAGCTTGTCTCTTATAGATAAGACCTCCATGCATTGGCTAGTTATTCAAAATTCCATTCTTTGTTAAGTGTTAATTTCCCTCTGTCGTCGAAAACTTGGGGTTTAAGGTGCCTTCCTTGTAATGTTCCTAATCATTGACATCTGAGACAACTTAGAAATGCGATTCAATCCCAATTCAAATTCAAGTGAGTCATTTTATGTGACGTCATCTTTGGGGGAAACAAATCCTGTTAGGCAACAAAAGATGAGACCAAAAAAAAAATTCAAGTATGTTGTGACTGCTATTCTCCCTGCATTCCATGATCTGTTTGGTTGAAAATACCGCTTGAAGATTTGTATGTTGAACTTATTTGTTTTATTATGGTAAATTGGAAGGGACATCCAAGCCAGCTGAAAAATGTTCCTCTGTTGAAGTACATAACTTCTTCCAACAACACATGTCTGGCAAGTGTATCAAATGCTACAGATTACATCAAAATATATCTTTCGTCATAGGGGTAGCAGACATGGAAGCCCATAAAAAGGTCTGGAATGTTCAGAAGTGATGCCAAATATTACTCCATGCCCAAATACACTCAGAAGGAAATTATAAAATTGGATACCAATGAATGTGAGAAACTGTATGTGCGTTTGAATCAACATTCCAAAATTACAGAATGTTTTATGCCAAAGTTGTAAGAGAATTGACAGACAACCAGTTTCTATGTCAAATAGTGTTGAGCGACCTCTGGATGCAGTAACAAACTCGTCATACAATCAAATTTTGATCACTACTAATACTAATGTCAAGTGTATGAAGTCATGATTCTAGGTTCTAGGTAGTTTCACCTTTAGGCATCCACATAGGTGGTGACCCTAGGCTCCAGATAGCTTCTGATTCAGACATTGACATTGACGATGGAAATGGGAACATTGCTACTGATTGCAGTGTGACAATGCGACGAACAAGCATGATTGTCATTGTCAAAGAACTTAAACTGCAGGATTGTCAGACCTACAAAGAACATCGACTTTAGTGTTGTTTTCTCACGAAATCTACAATGTTGCTTTGAGTCAATAAATCTTTGGACGTTGGGTGTCCTGTGTGATAATTACCTTGACATTAGGTACATGTCATACATCTATTATTTGACATCGTAGTGTTAATGCAATTTCCATAGTGGATGATATATCAATTGGATTGGCACAAACAATATTAATTTTGTGATTAATTAACATCCTTAAAGGACGTGAATCCCAAACAACGCCTAATTTTTTTTGAACAACTGTCTATTCAAAATACATTGTTCTATATTTTAAAAAATAAGAAATTAAGTGGTTTGAATATATTTTTTTTCAAATACTGCATCAACTGCAACATAAGAAATGTATTTTCCTTATCCAAAGCAAGGGAAACAACATGAATATTGACATTAGGTGGAAACAGATCTGGAAACACACCACTACATTAAGGTCTCTTCTAAAGAATGAAATAAAATGATTACATGAAGGTGGTAGTAGAAGGTGATTTTTAGAAACCAAACCATTACCTGAACACGTGAAACTTCTTGTAGAAGGTGGTAGTATAAAGTAATCGTCAGAAAGTGTTGCAAAGTCCATAATCTAGAATTCCTTCCCATTAACTTTTTCCAGTTACATGTCGATGAAGAGATTATAAAGTTTTCAGAGATTCGTTCCCTGTTTATATACCCACCTTCAAGTAGGAGGGGAATATTCATGTAAATAGGGGCAAGCCCATCGACCCAGATGAAACCATATGCGTAGGAGTAGTAAAATAAAAAATGTGCAGTAGCGATAGACAATTGATTGTATGTGGAGTCTGTAACTACATCTAGAGGACAATGAACAAGCTTTGACAAATAATATGGCTTTCTGTCAAGTCTGTTACCACACCTAGAAGTAGCTCAACAAACTTTGAAATAGAAACTTCTGTAATTTTAATATGTCATTTTAACCACCCATACAGTTTCTCTTACTCACGACGATCCAAATATATAATTTCTTTCTGAGTACATTCGTGAATGGAGTAATATTTTTCCTCATTTTTGAATATTACATACCATTTTGTAAGCCACAGTAAGTGCGACTCCTCTGATAGAAGACATATTCTTGTGTGCTATGTAGAATTTGATACACTTGCCAAATTTGTGTTGTTGGAAGAAACTGTATACTTAAACAAAGGAGAATTTTGCAGGTGACCTGAAAATCCATTCCAACTCCCAGCAAGAAAACAAAGAAGATCAACTGACGAATCTCCAGGAAGGACTTTAAACCAACCAAAGCATCGAACATAGGGAGAACACCAATCAAAAGATACTTGTTTTTTTCTTTCCCTGTCTGAGTTTCTGTTGGCTAACAGAGTTTGTTTTTGGCTCGAATCTCACGTCACATAAAATCGTTCTCTCTTCTTTCAATTGGGCCTCAATGGCATATCTAAGTTGTTTTACATTTCCATGACCAGGAACATTAGAATGAAGGCACACTAAATCCCAACTCTTTGACGATAGAGAGAAATGGGAATAAGTATTTAAAATCAACGTTGGAGGATGACAATATAATCTTCCATATATTTTGGTTTAATTCATCTTAATGGAATATGCCCTTGATATTTTCGCTTCTTAATGCAAATATTTTGGAATATGTGCGCTGAATAGTGACTAATAACACGTAATAACATTCCCATATCCAAGTAGATTCTCAAATATGACAACCTATAACATATGCATAGTATTAAAGAGGGACATGACGTCAAGACATCTGTGAATGAGATGTTCATGGATGATAGCATGGTAGTATAATATTGCACTGTTACTATGATGATGCCTTTAAAAAACTAAAATAGCCAATATTGGTTTTTCAAATTCAAAATGCAAGCAAAATTTTTTATCAGATCCCATAATATTCGCCTGTTTATGCATTTTAATGGGAGATGTCCTCAATATTTCCGCTTATTAAAGACAATATTTTCGAAACTGTCTGGTTGGTTGTCACTTTTAAAAGCATGATTAATGTGCATTGGGAAGTGCAAAAGGTGGCGAGGATGGAGGGGAGTGACAAGATTCTTTTAAAATTTTCTGAACCTGGGAACACGCGAACCTCTGAAACTTTGAAGACTTGACTAAGTATGGAAAGGAAAGTGAGACATAAAGAGTCATCGTAGGTAGAGGAAGGGTTGCAATTTTGAGGAGTATGGGGTCGAATTGTATAGAAAAAAAGTTCTGGGTGCAAGATGTATACCTTGAACACGAGTTACCATAGTTCGATAACACCTATCCGCGAACCCGCGTTCATAAAATTGGCTAAGTATGAAAATGAACAACGGTCGGTTGAACTCATGATGTGAAGATATATATGGAGATGGAGATTTGTAAGTTCACCAGACCGGGAACCTACGAGCATAGAAATGTGACAAAGTATAGAACTAGAAACACATAATAGAGGGTAAGAACAAAAGGGAAAAACGAGCAAGTTTAGAAGAAATTGGATAAATATGCAAAAAAATGGTGGTCGGTCGAACTCATGATGTGAATATATAGATGGATATGATGATTTGTCAATTGGACACCCTAAGAAACTGCGACTACAGAAATGTGGCAAAGTATAGAACCAGAAACACATAATAGAGAAGAAGAACAAAAGGAAAAAATGAGAAAGTTTACAAGAGGAAAAATAAAGGGAGAGAAGAACTTTATCGTTCACACAACAACACTTACTCTCATAACTATGAAGCCATAGGAAGACATTAACCATGGGAAACAAATCGTCATCTATGAAATATAGTTGGAGCCCAACAATCTCTGGTTGAAGCCGTAAGAGATGTAATTTACATCGACTGCAAAATTTTGCATATAATTTTATATTAATAGTATTTTCTGGGGAGCCAACTCCAAAACAATGTAAAAATAGATCCAACTGTAGATGCAACACCCCAACATTGCAAAGCGTAAGAAAACAATTGAAAGCAACAAATAAAAACCCAATTAAGAAGCACCAAAAGGCCCAACTGCAGCCGCATGACCCGAACCCTGCAAAGTTGAATCAAACAACAATAAGCAACATCCAACAAACAAAGAAGAAAGCATGAACCAATCGAACAGGAATGCCAGTGAAGAACAATAATGCCCAAATTCACTGCACACAATATTGTATCAAAAAATTCGGAGGAAAATGTATTGCAACACATCTGCTAGCCAAATATATTAGGTTGTGAGACTTGTCAGGTAAAATTCAAAGTTGGCAGGACCATCCAAAGGAGAATGTTCGACACAGAACCTACCTCCATAACATAAACATTGATGAATCGCAAAAGGAAATCGTATTTTCTCCTCACATACAAAGCTTTTCTGCAAGAGGATTTCGACTCAGGCATCCCCAGTATTCAAAATTCCCACATGCAAACTGAAACTGTCAATGGGGAACGATAGAGGGGCAGTTCCAATTGCGTTTGCAGAACCCTAAGCATGCAAACTGCAACAAGACCAATAGGAAAATAAGAACAAAAACAACAGGGAAATAAGAAATCAATTAACATGCAAGAAGAAAGCATGAACCAATGAACCAATAATGTCGTTGAAGAACAATATTTCCCACATTGACTGCACAGAACATTGCATATAAAAAAAAATGCAAGAAAATGTATTGTAACATGCCTGCTAAGTAAACATTTAAGGTTGTGAGGCCTATTAGGTAAACATTTAAGATTGTCAAAACTGCTTTGTAAACATTTAAGAAAGAATGCAGTGTGGCAGGTCTCTTACGTACCAAAAAAAACATTTATTATATTATTTTATAACAATAATAAAAACAAATTTATTCAAAGGATAAACTAATATGAAGTCAACTTATAAAAAAACTGACTATCTATCTTCAAAACTTTGGATATCCAAACATTTCAAGAAAAAAACAGGGAGTAATAACAACTCAGAAAGACCGTATATGATAAAAAAAAACTTCGGATATGCTATCATATCAAACATTGGGAATAACGAACCTGGAAATAATACCTCCAATCTATTATCCAATCATATCATGACAGATATGGTATTTTTTATTATATAGAAATCAATGTTTTTAGTTCCCTAGCTCCAACAATAGATATTATGCAAATATTTTTAGTCAAAGGACAAACTAATATGAAGTCAACGAATTATCGAGCACTATAGTCCCTCTACGCCTTCGGTAGGGACTAATTATACATACATATTTTCATAAGTTGATGTAAGAGGAGATATAATTATGAACTTAAATATATTTTGAAAGCAATTATATGATTGATTGAGAAGAGACACTACAAGATTAAAATGATTAATTAAGATTAAGGTTCTTATGAGATTATATATACAAAGATAATTATTAATAATTTTATGTGTAAATATAATTAGTATGTAATTATAACCTTCCAAATCACAAATGATAAGTTATATTATTTGTCGAAGAGTAACAAGGTTTTGTATCACCAACACATTTTTGTTGCATAATAAAAAGAATTAAAAAAAAATACATACTTATTTCTATAAACTTGTGATATGCGAAAATAATTATTTAATAGTTGCGCAAAAGTGTTGTTGTGAGGGTTACACCAAGACGAGTGTTACATGTGGTATCATAGTGAGGTTCAATACACTAGGACATTTGACCCATTATCAATTTGTGCAATATAAATATTTATTATTATTAATGAACATTCTTGAAAGGGAAGAAGAAGGGGTATCTATGAATGTTGAAGGATCACAAAATCCCACAAGCAATCATATGCATAGAGAGTTGGAAAAGGAAAAATTTGCAGAGGTTTGGTGTTTTATAAGTGGATAGGCAGCTAAAGCTTGATTGGAAAACATGGATATATGCTTTTCTTTGAGGGATTATACTCCAACCTTAAAGTACATATGGGCATATTTTGGTTAAAGGGTACATTGCATGAATACATTGATGGTAGAATGGGGTATGATTCTTAGCTTTGCAAATATGGAAGCATTATCCCTACATGGGGGGGTGGAATGGTATGTGGACTTGATGGAATAGTTGGTGTCATAAGTTACTCAGATGGATATTGATAGTAAAGGTAGTGGACTCTGAAAGGGGGCAATAGAAACAATGACAAAGGCATGTAGAGATCACATAGTATTGGCGACGAGAATGAATGGAAAATATATACACTAGGAAAGATTTATTGATAAAGGTGATGGTCCTAAAGTACATTAGGAGTGTGAGATGATGGGAGTAGAAATTGAACGAGATTTGGCTGATCCCAAAAGTAAATATAAAGAAAGTGTGTTGTTAAGAAAATAATAGGATTTTATGGAGCAAAGAACTTTGGAATAAATGAGGTGGTCACTACATGATGGCATATGAAAGATAGATAGATTGTAGGCACAAATTTGAAACAATGTGCTAATCCAAGCATTGTTGTGGAAGCCATGGATGAGTAGAACCAAGAGGAGGTGTTCAAAGATGCATTTGAGATTACATTGTGTTGTCAGGAGGGAAAATTCCCTCCTGCAATAGGGGATTGTCACTCGATTAAGGCCCCAATTAGGCTTTTATTTGATTGGGATGGTGACATCCTCCGGTATGTGGGTCCGATTGCGACTAACAAGAAAGTTGCTCCTTGGACATGAGACTTGATCATCTTGGATATGAAATATAAAGTGTCTTAACCTAAATTACATAAATGAAAACTAATCTATCTATCCTATATCAATTGAGAGTGATACTTTTGATAACCACAAGATGTAGATAAGTATGATTAAATATCAAGAGAAAAAGAAATTCATCATCCCAATAATTATAAAGCATAATAACCATCGTTACTAAGAATAAGAACAGATCACAACAACTATATCTACACCATACCTTTAGTCAAAGAAAAGTCTTAATATCTAAAACACAGAGAGAAGAGAAACAAGAGTCTCATAGGTCAGTTCCACAGTATGTAAAAAATGATCTTAACATATAGAAGTGTCTCTCCAATTGACTAACAACAATTTAATGTCTCAAATTGAATATTAAATAAAAAATAAATAATAAGTAATTAAAAAATAATTCTTACAAAAGAAACTTATCATTTGTATACACCACTTCTTATTAACTAAGATAATATTATAACTTATCATTTGTATACACCACTTCTTATTAACTAAGATAATATTATAAAATGATATTAGCATATAGAAGTGTCTCTTAAATTGACTAACAATAGTTTAATGTCTCAAATTGAATATTAAATAAAAGATCAAAATTATAAATAATAAGTAATTATGAAATAATTCTTACAAAAGAAACTTATCATTTGCATACACCACTTCTTATTAATTACAATAATAAGAAGCATAAAAGTTGCTTAGCAGCTAGTCCCTGCATTTAGTTTAAATTTATGATAATGTGCAAAAAGTTTAAATTTATGTTATTGTGTAACAAGTTTAAATTTATTCTTTTGGTTATGTTATTGTTCTTGGAATTACCAAAGCAAAGGTTGCCTCATGATTTAGAAATTTATCATCTACATGCAAAACATTTGCTTCCTTTTATCTTCTTATTTTACAGTTATATCGTCTACATGTAAAACATTTGCTTCCTTTTATATTCTTATTTTACAGTTATATCCCTATATGTGATGCATATCAGTGGACAATTTATTGAGGCCAAGTCTCTCTTTCAGCAAATGCATGTGAGCTCACAACCATCAAGCACCTGATACTATCATGAAAACGTTTTTTTGCAAAAGCAGATGACACTACTCATTCTGACACAAACTTTTGTAAAAATTTGAACTACATCTCTACAACAATGTAAACACAGACACAGGTCTTTCATTTATCCAATCCAGAATGTAAACTCAAAATATCATCCATAGTTGTTGCAGAAAAATCATTTAGTCACTAAGTAAATCCAAGTAGTTAATTTAGCCACTTATCTAATATAGAAGTTACTATTTTTTGTAAATAAACTGATGCTTATATTTTTAATCAATAACTATTATCAAATTAACAATTAAAAAAAACCTATGCATCTTTCTCTTATATCTTTCATAGAAACAAGTGCAACTTACATTTCTCATTCAATAAAGTAAAATGAAAGAGATATGAAATAGATAATAACTTCATTTTAACTAGAACAACTTAAATTTATCATGCCAAAAAGCAATACAATAAAATCTAAAATATATAATAACTTCATTTTAACTTTAAAATTAATAAAAGCCAGGTGAAAGGCCAATGATCCTGTGTAGAAAATCGGTTGATAATAAAAATGGTACAATAATTGGTCAATATAATAGTGGAGACCACAATTGGAAATGATCAAAATCCATCTCACAAACAATAAATGTGAATTTTACTAAAAGATAACATTTGCAAAGCCTAATTACAACATTGAACCATAGGAAAACCACTTTTGGGTTGCAGAGCTATGCGACATTGCATAAGCCAGATGCAAAATCTGCAAAATCTGTTGGACATGAGGTATTTATGAAAATATAGTCGAAAATAAAGAAAGAGGATTATCTTTTTCATTCCCATTTTTTCCTTTTATAATACCGAAGCAAGAGTGTGGGTACTGTGAAAAACAATCGGTGTAAACCTCTCATGTCACTTTAAATTTGTGTTATATCTTTATAGTTATGCTCAACATGAAGAACTAGACTATTTCGAGGACCAGGTTATTAATTATGGTGCAGATTCACCCCATACCTGAACATTGCATCACATCGTTTCAAATTAAAAACAAGTTGTATCTAAGAAATACAATTTTAAGTAGTTTTGAAGCTTAAGATATCAATTTTAAAAGTTTTAAAATAGACATTATAGCATGTGAAATAGTTTTTAAAATTGGACGTCAATTCACTCCAATATATCTATCGGGAATGCTACAAATGTCAAGACTTTTTGAAAAGAAACAACCCATTGTTTTTTACTTTTAATACCCATTGTCGTATGTCTATCATAGTAGTTGTCTTCATTGCCATGCCTTTCTTGAAAAGGTGAAACATGGACAATGTCATTGCCATGGTACAGATCCACGATTTTCTAAGGCCCACATTGAAGGACGCCATGGGACAAATCTGCTAGTTACTCAGACCCACACAGAAGGAGAAGCCCTCAGAAATGATGAGTAATTACGTTAGTCTCTTACAGGCTTACTTCTCCCTGTTGCTGTTGGTTATGAAACTACAATCATTGGTGCTTTTGCCACTAATGTCTAGGGCATGATATAGAGATATGTGTAGAGCCTTTATCGAGAAGAAATGAGGTAGTATTAGTTAAGAATTTCTACTTGAATCCTGCTACAGTCTTCTGCACTTGCCCACCTCAGGTTCAAAGTGTCATTGCAAATAAATTTTCCCATAAAACTTGTGACATCCCTTTCATTTGAACGTGCTCAAGTGATGCAGGAGCATCCAACTCATCAAGTGAGCCAGCGCATTCAAGCGGAGATCTGCTGGATTTACAAACCCAAAAGTTTTTAAGCACTTTGGGAATTGTAGCGCAAGCCTTTAATGAAACCATTTTATGGAGGCGCATTGTATTGTATTGGACCTTGAGCCTTAAGCTCTCGTCCTTTAGTAGATGAGGCATTTACTAGATTTAATGCTGGTAGATAGATGTTTAATTCTAGATTTGATAGTTTAGAGTTCGAGAGGGAAAACGGATATAGACACCCTCATTGTATCTTTGTAACGGGGAGATAGAGAACAGAAGAGAGAGAAAGAAGAGAGGAACATGCAGAGAGCTGTGTGAAGAACATCCATGTACATATATTGAATTAATAGAAGGAAGCTTGATTCAAATCCATGGTTATGTGTCTATTCTCTGTGTATTGATATCTTGCTCATGAATGTTTGCTTTCTTGTGATGCATTTGCTTTATATATGCTGTGCATATGATTTCATGTTTCTAAACTGAAGTCTGAGAGGAAGAAAGAATGGGGTTCGATTGTTTCTCTATCTGAGCCAGAAGATTCTTGCATAGAGTGCAGTTGAAATCATCCGCATAGAGTGTGTTGATGAAGGTTCAGTAGATTAACTCTTGTTCTCATTCACCCCATAGCGGGTTTAGTTGTTGAAGCCATGCAAAGAGTGCGCAGGATGAAGAAGAAGCCTCAGAGTTGGTGAATCTGAGCAAAGGAAGTTCAGAGACTGCTGCTGCAGGAGCTGCACAGAGTCGAAGAAGTTTGAACACTTGAAGTGTTTACAAGGTTGCCGCAAGGAGTGCACGCAAGTCCCTCTAAAAGAATCAGAGAGGAAAGCTCAGGAGGTTCAAAACCTTCATGATATTGTCAAGGAAACGCGCAGGAGTTTTTGGGCCGTGAACTGTTCGAGGAAAGAGTTGCACGCGCAGGCGCTAAAAGGAAAATGCTGAGAAGAACACTTAGTCGTTCTCGGGGAATTATTAAGAAGGATGGATGGTTGAGAACCTCCGGGAAAATCACGCGAGATTACGAGGGTCGTCGGACATCACACAGTATCGCGCATCGAAGCTTCGTAGGTTGAAACCCGTGTTTTCAACATCAGAAGTCGCGAGGTCACGAGACGCGAGGCCATGACAGAGGATCGTGCGGGCCACAGTGAAGGTTAGTGGAAGACAGGTGGCAAAGATCGAGGATCTCGTGAACTCAGGACTCGGGGTTTGAAAGCCCAAATATTGGAGGTTAAAGAGTCGCGAGACGTGAGGTCGCGAGGGTACGACAAGCGAGAGTACGAAATCTTGGCACCTCGACACTCGTGAGTTGGAACTGCAAGAATTTGTGCCCAAGAGTCGCGAGACGCGAGTTTGTGAGAGCAAATACAGACGAGGGTACGGAATCTCGGCACCTTGGCACTCGGGATTTGGAGCTGCAAAGAATTGCATCCAAAAGTCACGAGGCGCGAGGACGCGAGGCGGCGAGTAGGTTGCCAATCGTCCATCTGAAGAGGACAGGTGTCAGAGATCGGGAGTCTAGTGAAATTGGAACTCATGGATTGAGAGCCCAAGGATTGGGTGCTCAAGGTTGCGAGGACGCGAGCAGCGAGAAAGAGACAGCCGTTGGATCTGAGTCGTGGGAAGACTGTTGGATTCGCACGTGGGGTCATGCATCGAGTTTCGACACTTCGGATCTCGGGAGATGATGGGGAAGTTATTCAGACTCGCGAGTAGCGAGGTCGCGAGGTTGCGAGGAGGCAAGATCGTGATAGCGTAGAAGTCCCGAGAGAAGTGACGAGTGTGGACAAGTCAAGTCACACGTGCGTCGGGAGTTTCGGCACTTCGTGTATCGGAGGTTGGAGAACCGAAAGCTTGATACCGTGAGGAGCGAGGTCGCGAGTAGCGAAATCCTTCAGCGAAAAGTCAGCGAGTTGACTGACCTCGGGTCTCGAGGATCCGAGAACCTAGAGTTCAACCTTTGAACTCACGAGGTCACGAGTTCCGATCTTCCAAGGAGTAAAGAAGGGAGGATCGCACGGTAAAAGTTCTATGGGTGCAGAAAAGTCCCGATACGGGATTTGAAGAGCGTTTCAGCTCTTCGGGCTGAAGGAAGAGAAGATCCTGGTGGGAGCAGGTGTGGCTTGGGTGGCGCATTTGCATCAGGTGGTATCAGAGTTGAGATTCTTGTCTGTATATTTCAGGCAAGAGGAGTGAGAAGAAGATAAGGAGCACTCTGATACACAGCAAGTGGTATCGGAGCGAGAAAATCTCTTTGTTTTCTGTAGCAGAACARAAAGGAAATTTTCACCATGCCGCCGAGGYGTGAAAGACAATCACCCGACCCAGAGGGTAGGGGAAATGAGAGAGGAAGAGGAAGACCARCTCAGAATCCAGAAATGGAATGACAGATATGTGATCTCAGAGTGAGATTAGAAGAAATGGAAGCGGCGCAGAGACGCACAGCCAGTGTTGGAGATCTAAGCGACTCCGAAGGYGAAGTTGAAGTTGAAYAACAGGGAGAAGTTGCAGCGGAGGATGCARCAAACGAGKGATTGATTAAATCTATCGCCTGGATGAGTTCAAAGACAAAAATGGACATCTCGACTTATGAAGGGAATCTGGATGCAAAAGAGTTGCTAGATTGGATTAGAGCTCTTGAAACCTACTTTGATTATGAGGATATCRAAGAGGATAAAAAGGTCAGACATGCTGTCASMAAATTGAAGGGACATGCAACATTATGGTGGGACGAGCTTCAAGCAGAGAGACGTTCCAAAGGMAAGCAAAAGATAAAAAACTGGGATCAAATGATTGCAAAAATGAAGGCAAAATTCATCCCAAGGGATTATCAGATCACACTGTTCAGAAAGATGCAGAGCCTGAGACAAAAGTTGCTGTCAGTAAAGGAATTTACTGAGGAGTTCTACAAGCTCAATATCAGAGCAGGTCATCGAGAGAGCGATGATGAAAACGTTGCCAGATATATGAATGGCTTAAGATACGATATCCAGGATGAAATGAGTATGACCATTGTCAGAATGGTGGAGGATGTGTATCAGATGGCGCTGAAGGTTGAGGAAAAGCTAAGCCGTAAACTAGCACAGTGAGGCAGAGGTAGGAGTCAACCAAAGGGTAAGTCGGTTGCTCAAGACAGGTCCCAGAAATCTAAGGATGACTGGAAAAAGCCTCAGACTAGAACAGAAAGAGGTGGAAGTTCACAGCGAGGTCAGCACGCCGAACAGCGAAGGAAATAGACAGAACAAAGCGGAGGATACGCTGATGCTAACACTTTTCCTCATACCAGAGGTAGAGGAAGAGGCAGAGGTGGAGTCATCACATGCTTCACGTGTGGAAAGGATGGACAGAAAGCAGTTGATTGTCTAGAACGGAAGAAAGGTGGAGGAGAAGCTCACATCGCCCAAGCACAGAGGCGAGATGCTGAGGAGGAAGACGCAGAAGACGGAAGGTTGTTGATGATGCGCAAAGTTCTCTTAACACCCGAGAAGGAGGTGGAGGACACAGTTCAAAGAAACAGGATTTTCAGAACCACATGCAAGACCAAAGACAGGAAGTGCAAAGTTATCGTGGATAGCAGAAGCACAGACAATCTCGTTTCAACCGAGATGGTGGAAAAGCTGGAATTGGAAACAACTGATCACCCAAGACCATACAAGGTTTCATGGCTGCAGAAGGGACATCAGGTGAATGTCACTAAATAGTGCTTAGTTGACATCAAGATAGGAGGATACAATGATAGAATTTTATGTGATGTTATTGCTATGGATGTATGCCATTTATTGCTAGGAAGACCATGGCAATATGACAGAAACATAATTCATGATGGAAAGATGAATACGTATACTTTGGAGAAGAATGGAAAGGCACATACACTACTTCCGATTAAAGATGCAGAGGTAAAACCAGAACAAAGAAATACTATACTTCTCATGAGTGGGAAGGAACTTCTGGAGGAAGTGAAGAAGAAGGAAGATCCACAATTTTTTGTGGTCAGAAAACCAAGAGTTGTTTTGACGAGCACAAGAGTGGATGACTTGCTGGAAACAATTCAGGAACTGCTGGAGGAGTTCGTTGATATTGTGGTAGACAAATTACCTCATTCGTTGCCACCGGTGAGGAGTGTGAGTCATCACATAGACCTCATACCAAGGGCTAGTTTGCCGAACAAAGCCACATACAGGTTGACGCCACAGGAGAATGAGGAAGTCAAAAGTCAGGTGCAAGAACTATTGGATAAAGGACTGATCAGGGAAAGCTTAAGTTCGTGTGCCGTCCCAACGGTACTAAGTCCAAAGAAGGATGGAGGCTGGAGGATGTGTATAGACTCTAGAGCCATTAACAAGATAACCATCAGGTACATGTTTCCACTATCGAGAATGGATGATCTGATGGATTGCCTGAGTGGGGCAAATTATTTTTCAAAGATAGATTTGAAAAGAGGATATCATCAGATTTGCATGAGAGAAGGCGATGAGTGGAAAACAACCTTCAAAACCAACGAAGGACTGTATGAGTGGCTAGTCATGCCGTTTGGCTTGACAAATGCACCAGGCACATTTATGAGGTTGATGAATGGAATCCTGAAGGAATTCATCGGGAAATTCGTCGTCGTATATCTGGATGACATACTGATTTTCAGCAAGACCAAGGCTGAATATCTGAAACATTTGGCCATCGTGATGAAGAAGCTACAGCAGGAGAAGCTGTTGATTAACATGAAAAAATCCTCATTTATGAAGACAAAGCTCATTTACTTGGGTTTTGTTATTTCGGCGAATGAGTTGAGGATGGACCCGGATAAAGTAGAAGTGATTAAAAATTGGCCATCACCAAGAAATATTTTCGAGGTGAGAAGTTTCCATGGTTTGGATAGTTTCTATCAGAAAATCATCAGGAATTTCAGTGGAATTAGCGCAGCAATGATGGACACAATCAAGAAAAGACACAAATCTTTTCATTGGACTGAAGAGGCAGAGAAGAGCTTCAATCTGTTGAAGCGAAAAATTACAGAACAACCGGTTTTAGTCTTGCCGGATTTCAGGAAGACATTTCAGGTGAAGTGTGATGCGAGTGGATACGCCATAGGAGCGGTCTTGAGTCAAGAAGACAGACCAGTCGCATATTTCAATGAGAAGTTAGATGAAGAAAAGATGAAATACTCCACGTGTGATAAAGAATTTTATGCTATCATACAGGCATTGAAGAAGTGGAGGCATTACTTAATCACAAAAGAATTTGTATTGTACAGTGATAATCATGCATTACAGTTTGTAAGTCAACAGGATAAGTTGAATCAGAAACATGCAAAATGGGTAGAGTATATGCAGAATTTCACGTTTGTGATTAAACACATTTCAGGTACTGCTAACAAAGTGGCTGATGCTTTGAGCAGGAAATGTTTGTTGCTGCAGGAATTTCGAGTCAAAACATTGGGTTTTGAAAATCTCAGGGACATGTACGCCGGAGATGCAGATTTTGGAGAAGCATATGAAGCAATTGAGAATCCAGTTCTCAGAGATAGAAGCCTGTGGATAGACTACATGATCCAGGAAGGATTGCTGTTTAGAGGCAATCAACTGTGTATTCCGAAATGCTCCACGAGGGAGAACTTGCTAAAAGAGAAGCACAGTGGTGGATTGGCAGGACACTTTGGCCATGACAAAACATTCGCGAAGCTGAGAGAATCATATTTTTGGCCAGGCATGCAAGCAGAGGTCAAGCGGTTTGTTGACAGGTGTCGAATTTGTCAGCATTCGAAAGGGATGAAGCAGAATGCAGGTTTTTATCAGCCATTGCCCATACCAGAGAGACCATGGGAGGCAATAAGCATGGATTTTGTGTTGGGTTTATAGAGGACACAAAGAGGTGTTGATTCCATATTTGTGGTGGTTGACAGGTTTTCCAAAATGGCACATTTTATTCCATGTCAGAAGACCAGTGATGCGACTCATATCACGAATTTCTTCTTCAAGGAGATTGTTAGACTTCATGGATTGCCGAAAAGCATAGTTTCAGACAGGGATACGAAATTCATTGGACATTTCTGGAGGACACTCTGGAAGAAGATGGGAACTAACTTGATGTTTAGTTCAGCCTATCACCCTCAGACGGATGGGCAAACAGAGGTAGTAAATAGAAGTCTGGGAGATTTATTAAGAAGCTTGGTGACAGAGCACCACAACAGTTGGGACAATGTGTTGCCACAGGCAGAGTTCGCATACAACGACTCAGTGAACAGAAGAACAGGAAAAAGTCCATTTGAGATTGTATATGGCAGGCAGCCAAGAGGAGTATCTGAACTAAGAGATTCAGAGAAGATAATAACCAAGAGTGCAAATGCTAAAGAATTCGCAGAGGCGATGGAAAAACTTCACAGCAGAGTGAAGCAGCGATTGCTGGATTCAAACCAGGGATATAAACGCAGAGCAGATCAACATCGAAGACAACTTCAGTTCGAAGTTGGTGATCTAGTCCTGGCACATATGAAGAAGGAAAGGTTCCCAAGGGGAACATACAATAAGCTGAAACGAAGAAAATTGGGCCATGTAGAGTCCTAAGGAAATTGGGAGAAAATGCTTATGAGATTGAGTTGCCGGATGAGATCGGAATATCTCTGACATTCAATGTCTCAGAATTATATCCATATAAGGCTGAGGAAGCATGAGCTGGAAGTGATGAACAACCAGAGATCCAGTGGCAGAAGCAGATGCCGATTGCATAAAAGCCACAGATGGAGCACATACTTGACCAGAGGGTAAGTAAAAAGACCAGGCGGAAGCAATACTTTGAATATCTGGTGAAATGGAAGAATCACACAGTGGAAGATGCCAGCTAGGAAAGAGAAGCATAAATTCAAAAGCATGGACAGACCATGCAGGAGCTCATGGATAGGAGCCCATGAAAGTTTTCAAGCCAAGGAGTATGATGCAGGAGCATCCAACTCATCAAGCAAACCAACACATTCAAGCAGAGATCTGCTGGATTTACAAACCCAAAAGTTTTAAAGCGCTTTGGGAATTGTAGCGCAAGCCTTTAATGAAACCATTTTATGGAGGCACATTGTATTGTATTGGACCTTGAGCCTTAAGTTCTCGTCCTTTAGTAGATGAGGCATTTACTAGATTTAATGCTGGTAGATAGATGTTTAATTCTAGATTTGATAGTTTAGAGTTCGAGAGGGAAAACGAATATAGACACCCTCATTGTATCTTTGTAACGGGGAGATAGAGAACAGAAGAGAGAACAATAAGAGAGGAACATGCAGAGAGCTGTGTGAAGAACATCCATGTACAGATATTGAATTAATAGAAGGAAGCTTGATTCAAATCCATGGTTATGTGTCTATTCTCTGTGTATTGATATCCTGCTCATGAATGTTTTCTTTCTTGTGATGCATTTGCTTTATATATGTTGTGCATATGATTTCATGTTTCTAAACTGAAGTCTGAGAGGAAGAAAGAATGGGGTTCGATTGTTTCTCTATCTGAGCCAAAAGATTCCTGCATAGAGTGCAGTTGAATTCATCTGCATAGAGTGTGTTGATGAAGGTTCAGTAGATTAACTCTTGTTCTCATTCACCCCGTAGCGGGTTTAGTTGTTGAAGCTGTGCAAAGAGTGCGCAGGCTAAAGAAGAAGCCTCAGAGTTGGTGAATCTGAGCAAAGGAAGTTCAGAGACTGCTGTTGCAGGAGCTGCAAAGAGTCGAAGAAGTTCGAACACTTGAAGTGTTTACAAGGTTGCCGCAAGGAGTGCACACAAGTCCCTCTAAAAGAATCAGAGAGGAAAGCTCAGGAGGTTCAACACCTTCATGATATTGTCAAGGAAACGCGCAGGAGTTTTTGGGCCATGAACTTTTCGAGGAAAGAGTTGCACGCACAGGCGCTAAAAGGCAAGTGCTGAGAAGAACACTTAGCCGTTCTCAGGGAATTATTAAGAAGGAAGGATGGTTGAGAACCTCCAGGAAAATCATGCGAGATTACAAGGGTTGTCGGATCTTCACGCAGTATCGCGCATTGGAGCTTCGTAGGTTGAAACCCGTGTTTTCAACATCAGAAGTTGTGAGGTCAAAAGACGCGAGGCCACAATGGAGGATCGTGTGGGCCACAATGAAGGTTAGTGGAAGACAGGTGGCAGAGATCGGGGATCTCGTGAACTCGGGACTCGGGGTTTGAAAGCCCAAATATTGGAGGTTAAAGAGTCGCGAGGGTACGACAAGCGAGAGTACGGAATCTTGACACCTCGGCACTCGTGAGTTGGAACTGCAAGAATTTGTGCCCAAGAATTGCGAGACGCGAGGTTGCGAGAGCAAAGACAGGCGAGGGTACGGAATCTCGGCACCTCGGCACTCGGGAGTTGGAGCTGCAAAGAATTGCATCCAAAAGTCACGAGGCGTGAGGACGCGAGGCGACGAGTAGGTTGCGAACCGTCCATCTGAAGAGGACAGGTGTCAGAGATCGGGAATCTCGTGAACTCGGAACTCGTGGATTGAGAGCCCAAGGATTGGGTGCTCAAGGTCGCGAGGATGTGAGCCGCGAGAAAGAGACAGCCGTTGGATTTGAGTCGCGGGAAGACCGTTGGATTCGCACGTGGGGTCGTGCATCGAGTTTCGGCACTTCGAATCTCAGGAGCTGACAGGGAAGTTATTCAGACTCGCGAGTAGCGAGGTCGCGAGGAGGCGAGATCGCGATAGCGCAGAAGTTTCGAGAGAAGTGACGAGTGTGGATGAGTCAAGTCACACGTGCACCAGGAGTTTCGGCACTTCGGGTATCGGAGGTTGGAGAACCGAAAGCTTGATACCGCGAAGAGCGAGGTCGCGAGTAGCGAAATCCTTCAGCGAAAAGTCAGCGAGTTGACTGACCTCGGGTCTCGGGGATCCGAGAACCTAGAGTTCAACCTTTGAACTCGCGAGGTCAGGAGTTCCTATCTTCCAAGGAGTAAAGAAGGGAGGATCGCGCGGGAAAAGTTTTGTGGGTGCAGAAAAGTCCCGATACGGGATTTGAAGAGCGTTTCAGCTCTTCAGGCCGAAGGAAGAGAAGATCCTGGTGGGAGCAGGCATGGCCTGGGTGGCGCGTTTGCATCATCAAGGATGCAGGGAGTAAAAGCATTTAGAAATAAATCTCAACATATTTTTTTGATTGAGAAGCTTGAGGAGGAACAACCGAAATCCACTTAAAGAAGGAAAACATTTTTTGGTGTTAATCTGCATGGGAAAGAAAATGGATCCATCTTCTACTCTAGGGGTGGAGGTACCAGGGTTTTCATTACAACAATGGAATAAAGAAAGGTAACATTTTTCAGACTTGTAAGGTCAGTTGGTACTTGAGGGACCGATTCACTCAACCTAGATTCATTGAGTGGCATATATTGGAAGAATTTTGTTTTTGTGAGTGGCATGTGGGAGTGGGAAGCATGTTGAGCCAACATAGCATCATCCCCCTACACCTCTATTGAAGGCCCCACATCTCCATCAAAGTTATGATGTTCTCTCCATCACCTCCTCCTCCTTCTCTTTCGAGCCTGTTTGTAATAAAAAACTATGTAGTGTTATCCTATAAATCCTCTATAAAGCAGTGCTTCAAAATCAATATTCCTTGTAATCTTTTGGGAAATAAAGCTACACGATAAATCTATGGATTTCTTACAACATTATTGAAAGGAAGCAAAAAATTTAGTTTTAGTATTTCTTACAATCATGAAAAAATAGGCAATCTATGCAGTCTGGTTTAGAGAGTTTTTAAAGATCTAACTAAGCATATAATCCACACAGATCCCTTTGCAGGTTTCTATGCAAATTAATCAGTGCGTACAGTTTATTCCTGCAGTATGTTATAACCTTTCCCAAGTAAAAAGAGAATATTGTTTTAAAACACTCGAGATCGACATTCAGTTCATCAAATATTTGTTCTAAGTAATAGCCTTATGTGATATTATAAGTTAATAGAAGAGTCGAGAAACAAGATTAGCATATATAGTAGTGGTTGTTACTATGATTATTGTAGTAGTAGTTACATATCAAGGGAAGGGCTTGTAGCAGTAGCATTTTCTATTAGCTAAATGGAAATTGCATCTTTCGACTATGAATCCCTCATTTTGGTAAACTTTTTTGCAATTGGTGCTTCTCACACAATATCCTTTGAACTTGTTGCTTGAGGTCTCGTATGTGGTCTTGCAACATACACGACTGTCTACCACTTCCCCCTGCTTCACATTACATGTATTCATTCACATCAACAAACATTCATTCACATCAACAAACATTTTAACAAGAAATTTTACAACAATCAATATATAGAGCATTCCATCAATTCTTCCATTCCAGTGATAAAAGAGAACAAACAAGTAGAATACAAGAGTAAGATATTTACCAATGCTTATAACGAGCAATACGAGAAAAAAAATAGTGTTTAGTCTACTTCCTACTCCCGGTTTTTCCTTATTAATCTCATTCTCTTTTTAACACACCACATACCTGAAAGTTTCAATAAATACTGTCCAACATTTTAAAAATAGTTGAAGTGAATACCCTATTGATATCCGTCCTAGACATGTTCAAATGGCTAGTAATAAACACTATACCATTTAATGGTGTTATACAGTCAAATCTAAATAATTTTAGATTAAAAAATAAATACACACAAAACATTTAATACCTTAGAGCCACCATATTTTATTGATAGTAGAAGATCAGTCACCGGCTCCGGCTATGAGAATAGTTGGAGTTGGATTCTTCTACGTATTCCTGAGATCCTCGTGGGATGAGACTTTGCCTTCCCTTGTTGAAGGACATTCATTCAACCCTTAGATCCCCGTGGGGATGGGACTTCGCCTCCCCTCGTTGAAGGACATTCCTTCAATCTTCATCCCTCGGCTGGAGAAGGGACGCCCTCGTAGGTGTAGTTCACAAGAGAAACAATTTGATGGTTATTTCCAGAGAAACTATAATACATTAACATTCGATCATTGTGCATGGAGATGTAAGGCCACGGATGAGGTGTAGAGTGTGCATGCAGATCACCACCTCCATGGGACATGCATAAATTGCTACAACAATTCCAATGTATGTGGCTACTATTTTTTAAGTTTTTTATTTTTAAATGATAAATGGTCATAAAAATTTCAACACACCATAGATAATTAAGTCACATCCTAACCTCTAACCCAATCATAAAATTCAAATTATAAAATTGAAAAATATAAAAATTATTTATTTATTCTACAATAATAAAAATAATACATTTGTTTTTGATAACATGCTGAAATATTTTACCGAACTCCAAAATGCACCTATTAATTAAATATATTGCACCAGTTTAATATTAATAATAATGCCTCTCTTACTTAACGTGTAGTCAGTTAGCAAAAAAAAAACATGATCATGGAAACATTTCACATAAAACTTGAGTGTAAACGTAAGCAAGTGTTTAGCATAAATGAAACATTTCCTCTTCGCTTCACCAAACAAGACTTAGCGTTTTAAAGATTTTATAAAAAACACTCATATCAAACCCTCCCGTGATCTCATGGATCTGGTGATGCTTAGCAGTGACCTTCTTTAATGGATCTGGTGATGCTTAGCAGTGACCTTCTTTAATGCTTGTCCGATGCGACTAAAAAACAGTATGCTCAATGTGGCTGCTCCTCTTCTCCAACTGAACTGCGAACATCCTCATCGTGACAACAATTTGCGTGAGATTTCAGGTTAGAACTCTCTTCATTGTTGAGAAGAGCAGGATTTTAGGATATTTACTTTTGCCTAAATCTAAACATTTTATGTTTTAAGTTTTTTTCTATTATAATTAAGTGTCTCAGTTTTGTTTAGCATGCTGAATTTATTTTATTTCTATAATTAAAACTAAATTTTAAACAATAAAAAATAGTGATTTTATATAAATTTATATATAATTAAATGTAAATAGATTATATTATTAGATTTCAAAAAAAATCTAACTTAATTTTTATTGATATAAAATGTAAATTACCACTTAAAACTACAATTTTGATTCACCTTGCTTTGCAATCCCACGAGATCTGGTGCTTCATTATCCTTTTCAACAAACCTTGCTTTTGTATGTGGCAACAATAAACTGGTTGTGGCAAACTCCATGATCCTACACATATAACATTCTTGCATACATGTACGTTAAGAAGAACAATGATCACCAAAATAACACAAAGGACAAAGATACATAAAGTCACATTCAGAATTTTGACATATACATTTTCTTTCCAAAAAACAAAGTATATTATTAAAATAGATGACGGTCATAAAATTTATTCAAACTCTTGAGTCTTATTGTAACCAAAAATCTATTGAAGTTTCAACAAAGCACATTTTATTTTGTATTCCAAAACCATTTAATAGTGATA
The DNA here is from genome assembly GCA_009831015.1 of Picea engelmannii. NCBI lineage: Eukaryota > Viridiplantae > Streptophyta > Pinopsida > Pinales > Pinaceae > Picea > Picea engelmannii. The sequence continues at coordinate 691,828 of ML785856.1, forward strand.
TCTATAAATCTACAATATCATTAAAGAACACTTTTACCAAAAACATATATGAGCTTAAAATGAAAATGATTTGGTGAAGTTGTAAATGTATGATGCAGGAGCATCATCACCTCGTCACGCGAGCCAACACGTGAAGAAAGAGAAGACCGCGGGGTGACGCCAGCATCCCGATTTTGACCACTTTGATAAGCGCCGCCGTTTGAATGAAAGCCTTCATATTTGGGCGTACTTGTACATTGTAATAGACTTGGAGCAGATAAGCTCTCGTCCTTGTACAGCAGAGGCACTTATTAGATTTAATGCAGATAGATTAGATTTAGTGCAGGTAGATAAGATAATTAAGTCTAGATTAGACAATTTGGCTTTGAGAGGGAAAACAGAATATAGGCACCCTCCTTTGTATTATTAGCATTCAGATGAGCATTCGGATTAGCATTAGCATTCAAGAGGAGAAGAAAAACAAGCAAAGAGCTGGTGAAGAATCCCCATGTATAGATATTGAATTAATAGGAAAGCTTTGATTCAATTTCATCGCTGTGATTATTCTCTGTGTATTGTTGATATTGTGTTGTTGCATGCTTGCTTCTTGTTATGCTTTCATTATATATGCTGCATATGTAATCTCATGGCAGATTAGAAATCTGGGAGAAAGGAGGGAGTAAGTTTCACTTACTTCACTGATTGAACTGGGAGATTCCTTCATAGAGTGCAGTCGAATTCCTCCGCATAGGGTGCGTAGAGGAGGTTCCACGGTGAATTTCATGGATGTGGTTATTCTCTGTGTGTTGTTGGGATTATGCCTTTGCATATTTGATTCGGGTTATATTCTTCTTTCATACGCTGTGTACGTGATTATGTGGAAGAATTAGAAGCTGGGTGCCTGAACGAATGAGTTTTAATTGTTTCTCTAAGTAAACCAGAGAATTCCTGCTAGAGCGCAGTTGAATTTATCTGCTGGGAGAGTGTGATTGCAGGGTTGCTTAGAGGGAACTGTTATCCTCATTTCCGGAACGTAAGGTGGCGTTGGAACGGTGCAAGGTGAGCGCAGGCTGGAAGTAGGCTCACACTGATGACTATAAGTGGAAAGTCGACAGAGACAGAAGTGTCGAAAGAACCACTTGGAACGCGACTCGTCTAGTGGATGGCGTGTTTCGGCACTTCGTGAGGAAAGACATTTTAGTTCTGGTGAAGGAAATCGCGAGATCGCGAGGAGTCAGGTCTCGGCGCTTTTGGTGCATTGGTGGATTATAGTCAATTGACGGGACGCGTGATCTCGGGACCTCGGGTCTCGGGAGTCAAAGGACCAAGTGTTTGGTCTCATAAGTCGCGAGGTCGCGGGGAAGCGAGACCGCGAGATCGACATCTCGACATCTCGGATCTCGGGAGTGCAAACTCCGCAAGGTTGATTCTCCGATAGGCGAGGAGCGACACAGTGAAGACCCCAGTCAGCAGGAGAAGGTCAGCGCGGACTTATCTCGGGTCTCGAAGATCCGAGGGAGCATCGGTTGATTGTCGGACTCGTGAGAGGCGAGGTTCCGAACTCCCTTATTGCTCACTTCCAGGGCAATATAGTAGGAGCTGTGGGTTAGAACTTCCGATAAGGGAGTGAAGAGGGTTAGAAACTCTTCGGGCCAAGGAGTAGAGAAGGTCCTGGTGGTGCGAATGTGCAGCGAGGCCGGTTGCGTCAGAGTGGTATCAGAGCGGAGTTAGGATTCTCTTTGTTCGGGTAGCAGAGAGAAGTAGAAGACACAATGCCGCCGAGAAGGGAAAGACAGTCTCCTGATCGTGAAGACAGGGACGCGCGAAGAAGGGGTAGGCCAGCAGGTAACCCAGAGATGGAGCGTCAAATATGAGATCTCAGGGCGAGACTCGAAGAGATGGAGACCACACAAAGGCGCGGAACTGGAGCGACAGAGTTCAATGATTCTGAAGTTGAAGAGGAAGCTGGACATGGCGCAGAAGAGGTCACAGCAGAGGACGCATCAACCGAGCGGTTGATCAGAGCCATTTCGAGGATGAGCTCGAAGACGAAGATGGACATTCCCGTTTATGAAGGGAGTCTAAACGCTGAAGAGCTACTGGATTGGATCCGAGCACTCGACACCTACTTCGACTACGAGGATATTGAAGAGGACAAAAAGGTAAGGCATGCTGTCACGAAGCTGAAGGGACATGCAGCCTTATGGTGGGACGAGCTGCAGGCAGACAGACGTTCCAAAGGCAAACAAAAGATCAAAAGCTGGGATCGGATGATCGCTAAGATGAAGGCGAAGTTCATCCTGAGAGACTATCAGATCACTCTGTTCAGGCGGATGCAGAACCTGAGACAGAAATTGATGACGGTGAAAGAGTACACCAAGGAATTCTACAGGCTCAACATTCGAGCGGGTCATTGGGAAAGTGATGACGAAAAAGTGGCAAGATACCTGAATGGGTTGAGGTATGACATTCAGGATGAGCTAAGCATGCTGACCATCCGAACAGTTGAGGATGCGTACCAGATGGCTTTAAAAGCTGAAGAGAAGCTGAACCGCAAGCAGGGACAGCGTGGGCGAGGCAGGAGCCAGCCAAGAGGCAAGGTAGTTGCCCAAGAAAGAACTCCAAATCCCAAGGAGGAATGGAGGAGACCTCAGGGTAAGGCTGAGAGGAGTGGAACCTCACTGCAGAGGCAGCCACAAATTGAACAAAGGCAGCAAAATGATGAGCCGAGGAGACAGCAGATAGAGCAGGGTGGTGGATACGCTGATGCCAACATGTTTCCTCGCACCAGAGGTCGAGGCAGAGGTCGAGGAGGAGTTATCACATGTTTTACATGTGGAAAGGACGGACATAAATCCGTTGACTGCCCAGACAGGAAAATAGACAGAGGAAAAACTCATGTCGCGGAGGCGCAGAGGCATGATGTGGAGGATGAAGACGTTGGAAGTGGGAAGTCACTAACAGTGCATAAAGTTCTCTTGAAACCTGAGAAAGAGGTGGAGGACACAACTCAACGATGCAGACTATTCCGGATGACTTGCAAGACCAAGGGCTGGAAATGCAAGGTCATAGTGGACAGCGGAAGCACTGATAATCTCGTTGCAACCGAGATGGTAGAAAAGATGGAGCTGAAGACACAAAAACACCCGAGCCCATACAAAGTATCATGGCTATAGAAAGGACACCAAGTAAGTGTTACGAAACAATGCTTGGTTGAATTTAAAATGGGTGAATATAAGGATAAAATTCTGTGTGATGTCATTCCCATGGACGTATGTCATGTATTATTGGGAAGACCATGGCAGTATGATAGAAATGTTGTTCATGATGGGAGAATGAACACATACACCTTATAGAAGGATGGGAAGACACACACATTGCTGCCGATAAAAGATAGGAAGGTGGAGCCGGAAGCGAGCAACACGATTCTTCTCATGAGTGGGAAAGAGCTTCTCACAGAACTGGAGAAGAATGAAGATCCACAATTCTTTGTTGTCAGGAAGCCAAGAATTGTCCTGACCAGCACAAGAGTGGACGACTTGCCAGAAGAGATTCAGGAACTGTTGGGAGAGTTTGCTTATATCATCGTGGATGAACTACCTCGTTCGTTACCACCGATGAGGAGTATAAGTCACCACATCGACCTTATACCAGGGGCAAGTTTGCCAAATAAGGCAGCGTACAGGTTGACACCTCAGGAGAACGAGGAGGTCAAGAGGCAGGTTCAGGATCTGCAAGATAAAGGAATGGTGAGGGAGAGTCTTAGTCCGTGTGCTGTTCCGACAGTACTAAGTCCGAAAAAGGATGGAGGCTGGAGAATGTGTACAGACTCCAGAGCGATAAACAAAATCACCATCAGGGACAGATTCCCATTACCGAGAATGGATGACTTGATGGATTGCCTAAGTGGGGCAAATTACTTCTCAAAGATTGATCTCAAGAGCGGATACCATCAGATCCAGATGAGAGAGGGAGATGAATGGAAGACAACATTCAAGACAAACGAGGGTTTGTACGAATGGCTAGTCATGTCATTTGGTTTAACCAACGCACCAAGCACATTTATGCGGCTGATGAATGAAGTCCTGCGGGAATTCATTGGCAAGTTTGTTGTTGTATATCTAGATGATATTCTGATATTCAGCAAAACCAAGGCCGAACACTTGAAACATTTAGCCATCGTAATGAGGAGGCTACAGCAGGAGAAGCTGCTGATAAATTTGAAGAAGTGTTCATTCATGCAGACAGAGCTCATTTATTTGGGATTTGTAATTTCGGCGAATGAGTTGAAGATGGATCCTGAGAAGGTGGAAGTAATCAGGAAATGGCCATCGCCGAGAAATGTGTTTGAGGTAAGGCGTTTTCATGGACTCGCTAGTTTCTACCGGAAATTCATTCGGAATTTTAGTGGAATTAGCGCCACGATGATGGACACGGTGAAAAAGTGGCATAAGGTTTTTCATTGGACAACAGACGCTGAAAGGAGCTTCAATTTTTTGAAGTGAAAGGTAACAGAGTAGCCAGTGCTGGTGCTGCCTGATTTTCAGAAGACTTTCCAAGTGAAGTGTGACGCTAGTGGATATGTTTTCGGAGGGGTCTTGAGTCAGGATGACAGACCTGTAGCATATTATAGTGAGAAGCTGGATGACGCCAAGCTGAAGTACTCCACGTATGATAAAGAGTTCTATGCCATCATTCAGGCATTGAAGAAGTGGAGACATTATCTCATTCCCAAGGAATTTGTATTGTATAGTGACAATCACGCATTGCAGTTCGTGAGTCAGCAGGAGAAGCTGAATCAAAAGCATGCAAAATGGGTGGAATACATGCAGAATTTCACATTTTTCATTAAGCACATTTCGGGGGCTGCTAACAAGGTGGCAGACGCCTTGAGAAGGAAATGTTTATTGCTGCAGGAGTTCAGAATCAAAACGCTGGGTTTTGAGAACCTGAAAGACATGTATGCAGGTGATGCAGACTTTGCCGAAGCTTATGAGGCAGCCGAGAACCCAGTTCTCAGGGATAGGAGTTCGTGGATAGATTACTTGATCAAGGATGGATTGTTGTTTAAGGGAAATCAACTGTGCATTCCAGATTGCTCTATGAGAGAGAACTTACTAAAGGAAAAACACAGTGGAGGTTTAGCAGGTCATTTTGGGCATGACAAAACATTCGCTAAGCTGAGCGAATCATATTATTGGCTGGGCATGCGCATTGATGTTAAGCGGTTTGTTGACAGGTGCAGGATATGTCAACATGCGAAGGGCTGAAAGCAGAACACAGGGTTCTATCAGCCATTGCCCATACCAGAGAGACCATGGGAGGCAATTAGCATGGACTTTGTCTTGGGATTGCCAAGAACACAACGAGGAGTTGATTCCATCTTTGTTGTGGTGGACCGATTCTCGAAGATGGCACATTTTATCCCGTGTCATAAGACCAGTGATGCAACCCACATGGCAAACTTGTTTTTTAAAGAAATCGTGCGATTGCATGGATTGCCCAGAAGCATAGTCTCAGATCGTGATACGAAGTTCATAGGTCATTTTTGGAGGACGCTATGGAAGAAGCTAGGGACTGACTTGGCATTCAGCTCAACATACCATCCGCAGACAGATGGACAGACAGAGGTGGTCAACAGAAGCTTGGGAGATCTGTTGAGAAGTCTGGTGACTGAGCATCACACCAGTTGGGATCAGATTTTTCCATAGGCAGAATTTGCGTACAATGATTCAGTGAATCGAAGTACAGGTAAGAGTCCGTTCCAAATTCTGTATGGAACACAGCCGAGAGGAGTGTCTAAGCTCAGGGAGCCAGAACAGGCTGAAACTAGCAGCGCGAGGGCTAAAGAGTTCCCTGAGGCGATGCAAGAACTTCACGCGGAGGTGAGGCAGCGACTGCAGAAGTCAAATCAAGAATATAAGCGCAGAGCCGATCAGAGGAAGAGACAGCTTCAGTTTGAAGTTGGGGACTTGGTTCTAGCGCACTTGAGGAAGGAAAGGTTCCCGAGGGGGACGTACAACAAGCTCAAGATGAAAAAAATCGGGCCATGCAGAATTCTGAGGAAATTTGGCGAGAACGCGTATGAGCTTGAGTTTCCAGAGGACATCGGGATATCTCCGATTTTCAATATATCGGATTTATACCCTTACAGGGATGTAGGAGCAGGCACTGGAACTTTGGAACCGGTGGTCCAGTGGCAGAAACAATTGCCAGTTGCACAGAGACCTCAGATGGAGTGCATACTGGACAAGCGAGTAGGCAGGAAGACTAGGCGGAAGCAATACTTTGAATACCTGGTGAAGTGGAAGAATCATCCAATGGAGGATGCCAGCTGGGAGACCGAGGCAGTGATACAAAAGCATGGACACACCGTGCGGGAGCTCATGGACAGGAGCCCATGAAATCTTTTGAGCCGAGGAGTATGATGCATGAGCATCATCACCTCGTCACGCGAGCCAGCACGTGAAGAAAGTGAAGACCGTGGGGTGACGCCAGCATCCCGATTTTGACCACTTTGATAAGCGCCGCCGTTTGAATGAAAGCCTTCATATTTGGGCATACTTGTACATTGTAATAGACTTGGAGCAGATAAGCTCTCGTCCTTGTAAAACAGAGGCACTTATTAGATTTAATGCAGATAGATTAGATTTAGTGCAAGTAGATAAGATAATTAAGTCTAGATTAGACAATTTGGCTTTGAGAGGGAAAACAGAATATAGGCACCCTCCTTTGTATTATTAGCATTCAGATGAGCATTCAGATTAGCATTAGCATTCAAGAGGAGAAGAAAAAAAAGCAGAGAGCTGGTGAAGAATCCCCATGTATAGATATTGAATTAATAGGAAAGCTTTGATTCAATTTCATGGCTGTGATTATTCTCTGTGTATTGTTGATATTGTGTTGTTGCATGCTTGCTTCTTGTTATGCTTTCATTATATATGCTTCATATGTAATCTCATGGCAGATTAGAAATCTGGGAGAAAGGAGGGAGTAAGTTTCACTTACTTCACTGATTGAACTGGGAGATTCCTGCATAGAGTGCAGTCGAATTCCTCCGCATAGGGTGCGTAGAGGAGGTTCCACGGTGAATTTCATGGATGTGGTTATTCTCTGTGTGTTGTTGGGATTATGCCTTTGCATATTTGCTTCGGGTTATATTCTTCTTTCATACGCAGTGTACGTGATTATGTGGAAGAATTAGAAGCTGGGTGCCTAAACGAATGAGTTTTAATTGTTTCTCTAAGTAAACCAGAGAATTCCTGCTAGAGCGCAGTTGAATTTATCCGCTGGGAGAGCGTGATTGCAGGGTTGCTTAGAGGGAACTGTTATCCTCATTTTCGGAACGTAAGGTGGCGTTGGAACGGTGCAAGGTGAGCGCAGGCTGGAAGTAGGCTCACACTGATGACTATAAGTAGAAAGTCGACAGAGACAGAAGTGTCGAAAGAACCACTTGGAACGCGACTCGTCTAGTGGATGGCATGTTTCGGCACTTCGTGAGGAAAGACCTTTTAGTTCTGGTGAAGGAAATCGCGAGATCGCGAGGAGTCAGGTCTCAGCGCTTTTGGCGCATTGGTGGATTATAGTCAATTGACGGGACGCATGATCTCGGGACCTCGGGTCTCGGGAGTCAAAGGACCAAGTGTCTGGTCTCATAAGTCGCGAGGTCGCGGGGAAGCGAGACCGCGAGATCGGCATCTCGGAATCTCGGATCTCGGGAGTGTGAACTCTGCAAGGTTGATTCTCCGATAGGCGAGGAGCGACACAGCGAAGATCCCAGTCAGCAGGAGAAGGTCAGCGCGGACTTATCTCGGGTCTCGGAGATCCGAGGGAGCATCGGTTGATTGTCGGACTCGCGAGAGCTGAGGTTCCGAACTCCCCTATTGTAGAAAATCTAGGTCCTATCAGCAAGACTTCTTGGTCTGTCTTTGACCAAGCTAAGTCACTAAGTTTTCTGCTATCATAAAATGTTTTATTGCTGTTTTATAACAGCCATCTGAAGGTTTAGTTTGCTGATGTGTTATGGTTGTTGTTTCAGTGATTGGGTGCCCTTGCAAGTAGTTTTATGTTAAATAAATTACATTTATACTTCCCAATAAACAACAACACACCTATCTAATCTTTTAATGCTGAAATATGGACAGAAATAAGAGCTTCCTAACATCAACTAAAATGCATGTGTAGACACAGGTATTTTTGGTCAATGACCCTGGATAAAACCCCCCCGGGGAAAACCAGTTTTGAGATCTGATGTATATATGAGGTAGAGCAATAATCTACTACAGTAAATCAAATACAATAAGAACCAGGTACAATAGAAACTCCAGAATGGTGAAGCTATCAAGCTCAAACTGCCAGAAGGAGGAAAATGTGGTGCGCCCCCTCTGAAACTGCCAGATCTGCTCCAGAATCCTCCTGAGATGTCAGATGCTAAATCCCCTCCACAGGAATGGCTGTCCTACTGCTGTGATCAATCTGCAACTGTAATCTCTGAATTCTGATGGCTAGAAACTTCTCCAGGAAAGAATAGGTGTGCTAAACCCATGCGCCCTCCTCAAAGATGAAGTCTCTCCAAGAAATAATAGAAGGTAGCTGCTCCTTGCTGCCCACAAACAAAGCTAGTGCCTCC
>ML785856.1:710299-725953 GCA_009831015.1 Picea engelmannii
CCACAAACTTACAGATGTCCTGTTTCATACCCTCCCAGAAAAAAGAACGTTTAACTCGGTCATATGTTTTGGTGAACCCTGAGTGCCCCGCTGTGGGTGTAGCATGAAGCTCAGAGAGTACCGTGGATTTGAACTTGGATTGTTTACTTAAATACAAGTGACCTTTATATTGAAACTCATCTTGAAGCCAGGAGTACCTCGGGGGAGCCTGCGCCTTGTTCTGCAGTTGCTGGATCAGATGCAAACTTTTGGGGTCTTGCATCCATTCCTGGTGCACAACTTGCAGCCAATCAGGTACAATGAAGAAAAGAGAAAAAAGGGATCCTTCGTCTTCATATTTCCTGGAGAGTGCATCCGCCATGACATTTTCTTTTCCCTTCTTGTAAATGATCTCATAATCATATCCAAAGAGCTTAGTGACCCATTTTTGTTGCTCCTGGGAGGAAATGCGTTGTTCCAGAAAGTACTTGAGGCTTTGATGGTCTGTCTTAATTTGAAATCATTTCCCCAAGAGATAAGGACGCCATAGTTCAATGGCATGCAGAATCGCCAACATTTCTTTTTCATAAATGGGTTTGCCCAGGTTCTTTTCAGACAATTGTTTGCTAGTGAAGGCCAAAGGTCGACCCTCTTGCATAAGGACAGTGCCAATTCCTTTCCCTGAGGCATCGCATTCCAACACAAATGTCTTTGTGAAGTTGGGAAGGGCCAGAACCAGAGTGGTGCACATGGCCATCTTCAGAGTTTGAAAAGCTTGAGCAGCTGCGGGGGTCCAAGTGAAAGAGTTCTTTTTAAGGAGAGTCGTGAGGGGCGTTGCAATCTTTCTATAGTTCTTGACAAACTTGCGATAATACCCTGTGAGGCCCAAAAATAGACGCAAGATTTTGAGAGTCTTAGGGTGCGGCCAATCTTGCATAGCTTCAATCTTTTTCAGGTCCACCCTGACACCATCCTTGCCCACTAGATGACCCAAGTATTCTACTTTAGATGCACCAAAAGCACATTTGGACTGTTTGAGGAAAAGCTGGTGCTGAAAGAGTAGGCTGAGAACTTGATCCACATGAGTCATATGGTCTTTCCATGTCTTGCTATATATGAGTATATCATCAAAGAAAACTAAGACAAAATGATGGAGAAAAGTGCGGAAGACATGGTTCATGAGGCTCTGAAAGGTGGAGGGGGCGTTACACAAACCGAAGGGCATGACCAAAAACTCATAGTGGCCCTCATGAGTGCGAAAGGCCGTCTTGGGAATGTCAGACTCTTTCATATGGATCTGGTGATAGCCCGAGCGAAGATCCAGTTTGGTGAAGAATTGGGCACCACTCAGTTCATCCAGGAGGTCATCAATGACAGGAATGGGAAATTTGTCTTTGATGGTGAGTTTATTGAGAGCACGGAAGTTAGGGCACATTCGCCAAGAGCCTTCTTTATTTAGTACCATGATGACGTGAGAGGAGTAAGGGCTCATACTGGGATGGATGACTCCGACAGTAAGGAGTTCCTGGACCATTTTTTCAATTTCATTCTTTTGTGAAAAGGGGTGGCGATATGGACGTATGTTGGGGGGAAGGCTTCCGGGGACAAGAGGAATGGAATGATCATGGACACCGCGGGTAGGAGGGAGTCCTTGGGGAGTGGAGAAGACTATTTGATGTTTAGAAAGGAGGGTTTGGAGGTCTTGGGGCACGGGTGGGATCTCTATGGCCTGTATGGCGTGGAGTTGAGCTATGACACCCGAATGACCTTTTTTCAGCAATTTTTCCATGCGATGAGAGCTAATGATTTCAGGAGAACCCGCAGTGATGCCTTGAAATTTATGTTTTTGGCCTCCTTGGTCAAACTGCATGGTTAAGTTCTGAAAGTCCATGAGAATGGGACCCAAGGTTCTGAGCCATTCGACACCCAATACAATGTCGCAACCTCCCATGTCAATAGCGAACATATGGGATTTGAGATGGTAGTCACCGATTTGGAGACGTACATTTTCAAAGCGCCCGCCACATTTCATAGAGCCCCCATTGGCAATCATGATTTGGAAATTATTGACAGCATGGATATAACAATGGGTTTCTTGGGCGATGCGGCGATGAATAAAATTGTGGGTGCTGCCACTATCAACCAAGATGATGACCTTTCGGTGCTTGATGTAACCAATGAGCTTGAGAGTTTGGGGGGCAGAGAAGCCGGTGAGGGCATTGAGGAAAATGATGGGTTCCTCTGCGGGAGGGTCAGAGGGAGGGTTTATGTCTGAAATTTATGGTGACTCAGGAAGAGGGGTGTTGTCAACATCTTCTTCCTGAATATCTTCAGAGATGGCCATAAAGAGATTTTGTTCCTTACATTTGTGGCCTGGGAAATATTTGTCATCACAATTATAACAGAGGCCTTTGAGTTGGCGTTCAGCCATTTCCGCCCTGGTCAATTTTTGGATTTTTAATGGAGCTGAGGGAGTAGTGGGGTTTACTGGTTTAGGGCGCGGGATGAAGGAAGGCTTACAGTTTTGAGAGGAGACAATTTTTTGTGCTTCGTTATCTTTTTTGGTAGCCTCCACCCAAGTCGTAGGTCGAGCCATGAGGACATGGGCCCGAATCTCCTCCTTGAGGCCACTGATAAAACACTCTCGAAAGAAAGCATCAGTCATGCCCTCTGTTCGAAAAGCCAAACGCTCAAATGCAGCTATGAAGTCTTCTACTGTGCCGGATTGCTTCAATTTTGTCAAATGGACCAAATGGTTGGTGTCAGTGTCAAAGCGTTCATAAAGCTCAGCAACAAATTGGGTCCAAGCAATATACCCTTGATGGGAAGTTTTTCTCCATTGCCACCATTGCTAGAGTTCTTGATCGAGATGGAGAACACCATACCTGAGTTTGTCCAAGTCATCTATAATGTTGTAGAGAGAGAAATAATGTTCCATTTGTGTGACCCAACCAGTGGGGTCCGAGCCATCAAATTTGGTTACATCCACCCGTAGAAGGCGTATGTCCCTTTGAAAGTTATGGGGCTGAAAGGAATGGGAAGAAGTTTCACCTTCAGTTTTTTGATGTGCCTCAGGAAAAGAGTCATCAGTAGGGAGCTTGAGTTTGGTGCAAAGTGATGCAAAGACAAATTCCATTTGGGTGGTTAGTTCATGTTTGACTTCTGTCATTGCGGATTTCATGGCTACATTTACGGATGCATTCATGGAGGCATCACGAGAGGAAATAGTAGCACTGAGTTGTTGCACTTCTTGTTGGGTCTCAAGTAAACCATATTGCAGGGTGTTGAAGCGAGACTCTAGTTCTTGGTTACGGGTATGGGCCATGATGATGGGTGAACTGAAAAGGGAGCGGCGGGGTCATAAATTGTTTTGCAGAAAAATGATATGGATGAAAGTGATAATGGAGGGGAGATGAATCTAATGGAATAGGTCTCAATTAATGGGGAAAAATTGGTGACTGAAAAAGGGAGTGGACGGGGTCAAAAACTTTTGCAGAAAAATGATATGGATGAAAATGATAAGGGAGATGAGATGAATCAAATGGAATAGGTCTCAAATAATGGTGAAAAAAATTCCAGTTTTTTTTTTTTTTTTTTTTTTTTACAGCTGCGGGGTTATGCTTTGGTCTGAAGAATGCTGCAGTGCTGAAATCCCCAAATTATGAACCAGAGAGTATTTTCTTAGCAACTCGAACACAAATGCGAGTCAATAGATCTCGCCGGTAAATTTGTTTATGTTTATGTTCCCCAAGGGTTTGGTATTCAAGGGTTCTACAGACAAGGGTTTGCCCTGTGCTATAGCTCTCTGATATACGTGCGGGGTCCAACAATAGTACTCGGCCCAATATCTTAGGGCACTAACTAAGGAGGATAGACCGTACCCTTAGCCATACTACCCAACTACCCAGGTACTAGAGAGTATCTTCCCGAGTGCTGTTCTCGGTGACACTATAGCAGTCCGACGGCTAATAGGTTTATCTACAGAGGGCTTCAGGAAATCTAGGTCGATCCGTACACAGGTGTTGTCTGATGCTCTACCACTCGAAGGGGTACCAACAGGGGTTACAAGGGTGGCCAACAGATGTGCGCTTAAGAACCACTTGTATTTCCTGCGTGTATGAATCCTACAACCGCGGGTTTATGCTTGTAATGACAGATCTCTGTGGCTTAAAGACGTCGGAATACGTCTCTACCCTGAAAAAAAAATACCCACAATTTCTGCCAAGGAAAGTGCTCTGATACCACTTGCAAGATACCAAATATATAAAATATGCAGAATAGAAATGAAATGCTAGAAATGATAGAATAACAGTAAAATATCCAGCATAATCTTCTCAATACACAGAAATGATATACGAAATAGCAACAGAAATAACACTTTGATTCTGATAGCAATGTTCACAGGCCTCTTCGAGGGGGCAACCTCCAATAGAACAGCTCTTTGTTACAATAATCTCCCAGCTAGGGTTTTCATACTCTCGACTCTTATTTATACTAAATATGTCTATTAAGAGAAGCATCTAGAGGAAGATCCTTCTAGAAGTGGAAGCTTCTATTAGGTCTTCTTACATCTGCCTTATTCTATTTTATTGAAAGGTCTTATTAATATTGACCTTTATTACATCCGAATACATTGATCTACCTATGTGCGGGTTAGGACCTTAACAAAGAGGTAGGTTGTCAGGCCTATGAGCATCTCTCTCCAGTTGAGAGATCTTGCCGGGAAGTGGTTTTCTCCCAGAAAGAGTCCAACTCCAGCGTCAGAGCTCTGAGAATTCCTGATCCAGCATGTTTCTGAGGCCCAAAGAGGGAGTTGAAGCACCGATGGACTATTCTTGTGAAGGTGTATACTCCCAGGAAGAACATGCATGTGGGGAATGAGAGTCTGTTAGTAGTGGGTGTAAGAAGGCTCCTGGGGAGTTCCTTACGGTTGCTCTGTGTAGTTTTCCTGTAACCTCAACCTAGCCTAGGATTTCCTTGCCTTGGGTGGAGCTTAGTCCTAGCTTAGGGGTGACCCTATGTTGAGCATGATGAGAAGTGAGGTCTAAGGCTGGGAGGTTCATGGAACGCCTGCACGTGGTTGGTGGAATTAATACAGTTTCAAAGATAAGTATATGAATGTGTTTAAATTCATCTTTTAAATGCATGTCTGTGATGCTTGCAATATTATCATGTATTCCATTGCGATGATGCTTACTATTGATTGAATTATTTCTGTATGTTAGCAGTGATTGTATGTTTACTCTGTTAAACCATTTAATTTCATTTAAATGCATAATATATAAGTATGAGAATGTTTCCGCGTAGTAGTGTTTCCCGACAAGGGGGTTGATGACCGAGGGCATTACAATATGGTATCAGAGCCATGTTTTCAACGTTGAGTCTGGATGGGCCGGATACGTGGTCTTTGGATCCAAGGTTTCGAGTGGAAATGGTGTTCGGGGGAACCGATTTCAAACCTTAGATTGTTTCTGAGTGCCAAGGGGTTACATTGGCCATGTTACGAAGCTCAGGAGGAGTTGCGGTAGAATAAAACCGCAACCATAGATCAATTGTAAAGGAGAAGATCTGGACCGTAAAATCCATGTACAAACACTAAGGGGAGCACATAGAAGAGATCAGATCTGGGCCATCAGATCTGAGTGTGTGGACCAACATCTATTGGATCCAGGGAACGTGCAAAAGATTTAAAATCCTTTAGAGTTGCACAAGAGTGTGGAAATCGCAATACGTGAAGCCTCGACATCATCATAACTGTCCATCAGGAGGGATGCGTGGAGAGCGATCAACCTTTCGCTGACTCGTGACTTAAAAAGGTCAAAGGGTGAGTCTGTGAGAATTCGTGAAACGTGAATTCGCGATTAGATCACAATCATTGATCAAGGAGAGATCTGGACCGTTGATTGTCCAGGAAGGATTTCGACATTTTGGGAATCGAACAAATGAAAGTGGGAGGTCTTTCAACCTCGTGACACACAAAATCCCGATACGCAAAATCCTGATGAGATCTGAACCGTCAGATTGTGGGGAAGTCAAGACCGTCAGATTAGGAGCTCTGAAATGTTGACATTTCTGGAGATCAATTGTCGGGAGAAGTGAGAAGTGTGGACGCAAAAACTTCCAAGGCCCGAAATTGCAAACTCCCGATGAGCCAAAGTATTGGGTCGGGCTGACGTCAGTGGGATTGACGAGGACACAAGGGATGTGTGCCATGTGTCAGTGGGTCCCGAAGGAAAAAATTGATGCAATAGGGTTGGATGGCATCACCCGATGTAACGTGGACCTTCTTAAGGTCACCACATGTCACCACCTTGGTTGGTGACAGTTGTGCTGTGGGCTCGTGGGTGAGAAAGGTCATAATTTCAGAAGTCGAGAGTTGGAGAGGAAAATGAGTGTGAGAGTCTCCAGGACCGAAGCACTGAAACCTGAAACTCCGAAGTTTCTTTTAGAGAACCTTGTATATCTAGCGCTTGGCCATGACCCTTGGTTGCGTGGGTCTGGTGTTGATGGGAGAAATTGACCGCTCGTAAACTAGAGGAGTGAATCCGGTTCGGGGTTGTCTACTTAACCCAAGACGTTTGGGTTAATCCACTCTGACGAGTTTAGCGGCTCCGTTGGCCGATCTAAGTCCTAAGAAAGTGAAAAACAAAAACTAAAGAAACTAACTTAATGAAAAACACTTGTTGAAAACTATATACAAATCTATAATATACTTACAGTTCATTAACTAATATTTATAAAGTAGCTCAACAATATATCTATAGGATTATATCTCTAATGTGTGTGTAATATTTACAGAATGCAAATTTTAATCTAAATCTGCGAAACTCAAATATGAATTGATTTATGACAGCAAAACTATCATTCAATCTTTTTGATTTTTTATAACTTTTATAAACAAGAAACGAAATAGCCAATTGTCTAATTGAAAACAGAGATGAATAGTAAAATGTATTTAGATTATAGGAACTTTCTATATTAATCAATCTAATAAAATAAAACTAACAAACTAACCTGTAACCACATCTCCTATTCGTCTTGTGTATAGCATCTAATTTTGTTGTTTGATGAGGCCAACCCGCACCAGATCTTATCAATGCTTCTCGTAAATGCGAAGCAATAATGATTGAATGCTAATGACAGAACATGTAAGAGATGTAGGAACAACAATTTTATAATTTGATAAATTATCACATTAAGATAAATCTGGCTGTAAAAATTTGCATATAACTGCTCATTGGATAAAGAAGATTAACCTTCTAATCATCAAATTTGAACAGAGTAATTGTTGTATATAATATGAGAGACATAAAACACAGACATCATATAAATTCCATCAGATCAATCTGTAATAAACTATGATATCTAAAGTAGTCACAATTTAATTACAAATCAAAATGACCAAAAACTTGAACAAAAATATGATATATCGAAGCTAAAGCTGTACCAACATCAACTTCCATTCAAGTCTGTCAATCATAAATCCATAGTTTCTGCTCCCAGGCAGCGATCGTTAGTTGCTATGTGTGTGAGGAAAATTGTATAGATCGAGGCCATGCAAAAACATCAAACCACGCTGTACTTGGAATGACACCTCAGTGTAATGGTACACATAAATCATAACAGTTGAAAACCATCATATGCATATCCACGATTTGATAAAAAAATCAATGTATCAAATAAACAATTGAATCAAATATTTTATAAATAAAAAACCCTATTAACAATAGTCAAATACTAAATGGGTGGTGGTTTAATACACATGTAACAAAGGTGTGTTCGAGACCAAGGGGTTATACCATGAAAACAATCATGTTCATAATAAAAATAAGACAAATAGACGATAAACCATATGAACATTAACCCTTTGATGAAATCAAACATGAATTTCAGCTGTGAGTATGAAAACAAAATCGAAAAGAAAGTAAGCAGAAAGCGACGGATAATGGTGTCATTTAATGAGAAAGGTTGCGACGAGTAATGAGAATTTAAAAACCCTGTGTAGGCAGCATGTAAAAATAGAGATTAATATGGCTACCAACAATGGCGACACACTGGTAGAAGCAGTTATCTCTGCCAAATAAACAAGTCTAGATTAGGATAATCAACAAAACTTCAACTCGAAAACAACCAAGAAACTGTTTGAACATCATTATCAATCATAAAAAATTCCAGTTTGAGATTGCTTGTTATTTTAAAAGACGAACACTGATGACAATCTCGACAAAAGAGAGTCACGATGTTAAGGTTAAACTCTTCAATACTGTTGACTGAGTTGTTGCTGCCAGCACACATCCATAGCCTCGAAAGGGATGCCATTTAACCCACTCTGATATCTGTATCCTACCAAGAAGTTTTAGATCAGAACGAAGGACATTTAAGGTCAAAATATTTTATATCTGAGAATTTTCATATACCTGACATTGCTCCACTGCCAGCGGGCCTGTTCAGTACCCCGACAAAGTTATCTTGGCGTCATGCATGCATTTACCCGCTGCTAGCAGACCTGTTCAGTATCCTCGCGGGTTTACAAGCACTTCCCACAATGCTCTGAAGATTTATTTAGTTTTAAAGATATTTAATCGAGTGGGGTGACGCTGAAAATCCTGATATTTTGGACATATCTTAGTAAATAACAGACCTTAAAGAAATTTCTTAGCTATCCTTCATTAAGATCTAGAAATAGTTTGTTAATAAAACTGACTTTCAAGAGCAGGGACACATCTCTGAGTTGTTCTCTTAAGGAACAGGGATAGCGTAAGAAGAATTTTTATGGATGATCGTGAGTAACTTCAGTTATAGATTGAAATCAAGAAACACTTTTCAAACAACCAGTAATCTTTAACATGGCTGCAAACTTCAGAAAAATATCATAATTGATGTTTAAACAGCTTTCAACAGTCATTTTTAGAGGGGAATTTTTTCTGTTTTCTTCGTCTGTGTTTCAAAAATAAATACTGATAAGAATAAATGAAAACAAAACACACCAACGAAGAAAAATTGGAAAGCAAAGAAAACCAAAAAAAAAAAAAATGTACAGAAGGTGCATCTGAAAACATCATGCAAAAACTGCCTTGGGAGACTGAAAGAAAGTAGAAAAATTCTGTTTGATGTGAAAGTAGTCCTACTCGTGGTACCTTGGGTCAGGGTTGATTCAGATTTATTTATTTCTTTACTTTCCATTTAAGAATTTCACGACGATACTGTGTTTTTTTGAAAATAAATATTCAACTAATAGCAAAGAGAAAAAGATCAAGCGAACTTCCCTGATAACAGTCGTATTATGGTTCTCGTGGTGCGCCCACTTGCATTCATGACTACATTATTACAAAGAGAAATAGTGAGAAATAAAACTGAAATAAAACCTATTCCTAAACCTACCCTAACTATTAAACAAATCAGAATACTATGTGAAGTCATGTTTCCAATGTAGCCATCGGAGTAACTCCAATCCTGCAATGGAAACAAGATCAAGCATTAATAATAAGAATGGTAACAGAAACATATCACAGTTACCTTCATAATAATCATCTAAAAACGAAGTAAGCATGATCTTACCATTTCCTTGAATATTCTTGTTGTACGAATCCTCCAGCCATTGTGCAATCTTGTCGTGATAAGGGTCATAATGGCATGGGCGAGTTCAAGCAAAAATTGTCAAGATTACGAGGAAATGAAATAACCATTAGCCAAGGCTGAAATGTCCCATCCTCCTGACAATTCTCTAAGTGTTCATTAATTTCTTCACATGGAGGATCTAAAAGAAATATGTCACGCCTTCTTCCAAGATACTTAGGTAAAAAGAAAGCAAGCATAACTTTATGTTTATTATGAAAATTTGTTATATATGAATATTCAAGCCATCCTAAGATCCTATCACAAAAATGAGGATTCAAACCATGACTTTTATGAAACAAATATGGGAAAATCATCATAAGAGGATTTTTSACGTCCATCAGATCATTGGTTTGAATGCTTCCTTTGATGATATTGATCATTTCAAAATGTGAAGTATAAACATTAAGATTCGAGCTAAGAAAAGAACGAATATGAAATGTAGAACGTTTGATCTCCATGAAATATAGTGAATTGTCTTTTTCAACAATAAACTGTGTAAAATCATCTCGCAACATGTCCTCTTCCCATATGAGTGATGAAAGTGAACAAGCATCAAATCCAAGTTTATCAATGTTAGGTTTGGAATTGATTTCACCAAAATTTAGCATATTGAAAGGATATGATTGTGGTGGAAAAGAGTAGGATGTTTTAGGTAAGATTTCATGTCCAATAGAGACTAGGAATAGATCAGGATATAAAAAATAAAAGGAATCAGAAATAAGCACATGAAAAGAATCTCTTGAACTACGATACTTAACAATGGTATTCTCAAGACATTTCTCTTCACATTCTTTAAAACTCTTACTCTATTTTGGTTACGAATTCCTCAACATAATATGATCATCTGTATTTGCCTTTTGTGTGATAGATAATTCAAAATTTATGTGACAAACATCTAGTCTTTCCTGTGAACAAAGTGCATTTTGAGGATGAAGGTTTAAGGTTCCTTCTTCAAGTTGCATATCTTCTTCTCTAATCAGTTTCATAGGAGTACTAGAACATTCAAGACGATTTTCTTCGCTTAAGTGTTCTTCAGTGACTGATTTTAAATGTTGATTAGAGCATGAGTCACAAGAATGAGGATATTCACCTTGAGCCAGAAACAAATCTTCTTCCATATTGGTCGTAGACTGAAAATACAATGATTCAAAGGAAAAACCAATTTGGTTGTCAATAAGAACCTGGTCAATAGATTCTACCTCCCTAGCTTGTTCAACATTGTTGGAAGGATTCTTCTCTTCTTGCGAAGAGAATTGTTCTGGTAGTTGAGTGATAGGATTTGCAATTGGTTATTCGTACGTGCTTGAATATGACTGGATGGAAGGGATGCAAGCATCATAGAAGATATTTAATGCAAATGACATGTCATCGAGATTAAATTTATAGAGGATATGATAGACTCTTGTCAAAAAGTCTTTCGAAGATGAATCGTCGTTGATTAGCGAAGTATGAAATACTTCACATAATCGATCGAAATCATAAATTTCAAAAGCATCTAGAAATTCATCTACAAATTGAAACCAATAAAAAATGTGACATGCTGGGAAGGATTCAAACCAATGTTTGATCCGACCTCTAAAATTAAAAACGAACAGTCTACATAAAACTCTTAAATCTGAGATGTCATGTTTGATGCATTTGCACCAAAACTTGTTAAGGTGGTCTTTAGCAGATGTATTGCCTCCACCATCAAAGGTGAGTTTGGACAAGCGAGAGATTGTCTCGTTGAGAACATTGGGTAATGACAAATTGAAAGCATGTTCCAACACAGTGATTTGGGGAGCCATGGGGGAATTGAAGACATTTAAAATAAAGGCTCCTACAAGGTCATCTTGTCAGTCGGCCCTCCTTCTAGCGCCATTTTTTGACGGCTGAAATTGACTGCTCGTCAACTGGAGGAGTGAATCCGGTCCGGGGTTGTCTACTTAACCAAAGCCGTTTGGATTAATTCAGTCCAATGGGTTTAGAGGCTCTGTTGGCCGATCTAAGTCCTAAGAAAGTTAAAAACAAAAACTAAAGAAACTAACTTAATGAAAAAGACTTGCTGAAAACTATATACAAATATACAATATACTTACAGTTCACTAACTAATATTTATAAATTAACTCTACAATATATCCATAGGATTATATCTCTAATGTGTGTGTAATATTTACAGAATGCAAATTTTGTTCTAAATCTGCGAAACTCAAATATGAATTGATTTATGACAGCAAAACTATCATTCAGTCTTTTTGATTTTTTATAACTTTTATAAACAAGAAACAAAATAGCTAAGTGTCTAATTGAAAACAGAGATGAATAGTAAAATGTATTTAGATTACAGGAACTTTCTATATTAATTAATCTAATAAAATAAAACTAACAAACTAACTTGTAATCACATCTCCTATTCGTCCTGTGTATAGCATCTAATTTTGCTATTTGATGAGGCCAACCCGCACTAGATCTTATCAATGCTTCTCGTAAACACGAAGCAATAATGATTGAATGCTAATGACAGAACATGTAAGAGATGTAGCAACAACAATTTTATAATTTGACAAATGATCACATTAAGATAAATCTGGCTGTAAAAATTTGCATATAACTGCTCATTGAATAAAGAAGATTAACCTTCTAATCATCAAATTTGAAAAGAGTAATTGATGTATAAAATATGACAGACATAAAACACGGACATCATATAAATTCCATCACATCAATCTGTAATAAACCATGATATCTAAAGTAGTCGCAATTTAATTACAAATCAAAATGACCAAAAACTTGAACAAAAATATGATATATCGAAGCTAAAGCTGTACCAACATCAACTTCCATTCAAGTCTGTCAATCATAAATCCATAGTTTCTGCTTTGAGGCAGTGATCGTTAGTTGCTATGCGTGTGAGGAAAATCGTATAGATCGAGGCCACGCAAAAAACATCAAACCACGCTGTACTTGGAATGACACCTCAGTGTAATGGTACACATAAATCATAACAATTGAAAACCATCATATGCATATCCACGATTTGATAAAAAAATCAATATATCAAATAAACAATTGAATCAAAGATTTTATAAATCAAAAACCCTATTAACAATAGTCAAATACTAAATGGGTGGTGGTTTAATACACATGTAACCAAGGTGTGTTCGAGACCAAGGGGTTATACCATGAAAACAATCATGTTCATAATAAAAATAAGACAAATAGACGATAAAACATATGAACATTAACCCTTTGATGAAATCAAACATGAATTCTAGCTGTGAGTATGAAAACAAAATCAAAACGTTGGTACGTAGAAAGCGATGGATAATGGAGTCATTTAATGAGAAAGGTTGCGACGAGTAATGAGAATTTTAAAATCCTGTGTAGGCAGCTTGTAAAAATAGAGATTAATATGGGTGCCAACAATGGCGACACACTGGTAGAAGCAGTTATCTCTACCAAATGAACAAGTCCAGATTAGGATAATCAACAAAACTTCAACTCGAAAACAACCAAGAAAATGTTTGAACATCATTATCAATCATAAAAAATTCCAGTTTCAGATTGCTTGTTATTTTAAAAGACGAAAAATGATGACAATCTCGAAAAAAGAGAGTCACGATGTTAAGGTTAAAATCATCAATACTGTTGACAAAGCCGCTGCTGCCAGCAGGCATCCATAGCCTCGACAGGGATGCCATTTAACCCACTCTGATATCTGTATCCTGCCAAGAAGTTTTAGATCAGAACGAAGGACATTTAAGGTCAAAAGATTTCATATCTGAGAATTTTCATATACCCGACATTGCTTCACTGCCAGAGGGCCTGTTCAGTACCCTGACGAAGTTATCTTGGCATCATGCATGCATTTACCCTCTGCCAACAGACCTGTTCAGTATCTTGGCGGGTTTACAAGCACTTCCCACAGCTCTCTGAAGATCTATTTAGTTTTAAAGATATTTAATTGAGCGGGGTGACACTGAAAATCTTGATATTTTGGACATATCTTAGTAAATAACAGACCTTAAAGAAATTTCTTAGTTGTCCTTCATTAAGATCTAGAAATAGTTTTTTAATAAAACCGACTTTCAAGAGGAGGGAGACATCTCTGAGTTGTTCTCTTAAGGAACGGGGACAGAGTAAGAAGAATTTTTATGGA
This sequence comes from Picea engelmannii, assembly GCA_009831015.1. Lineage (NCBI taxonomy): Eukaryota > Viridiplantae > Streptophyta > Pinopsida > Pinales > Pinaceae > Picea > Picea engelmannii. The sequence continues at coordinate 724,036 of ML785856.1, forward strand.
TGATCGTGAGTAACTTCAGTTACAAATTGAAATCAAGAAACGCTTTTCAAACAACCAGTTATCTTTAACATGGCTGCAAACTTCAGAAAAATATCATAATTGATGTTTAAACAACTTTCAGCGGTCATTTTTAGAGGGGAAATTTTTCTGTTTTCTTCGTCTGAGCTAGCCCATGATGCAGGCATGTGTGTTTCAAAAAGAAATACTGATAAGAATAAATGAAAACAAAACATACCAGTGAAGAAAAATTGGAAAGCAAAGAAATCCAAACAAAAAAAAAAAAAAAATGTACAGAAGGTGCATCTAAAAACATCATGAAAAAAATCCCTTGGGAGATTGAAAGAAAGAAGAAAAATCCTGTTTGATGTGAAAGCATTCCTACTCGTGGTACCTTGGGTCAGGGTTGATTCAGATTTATTTATCTCTTTACTTTCCATTTAAGATTTTCATGACGATACTGCGTTTTTTTGAAAATAAATATTCAACTAAAAGCAAAGAGAAAAACATCAAGCGAACTTCCCTGATAACAGTCGTATTATGGTTCTCATGGTGCACCCACTTGCATTCATGAATGCATTATTACAAAGAGAAATAGTGGGAAATAAAACTGAAAGAAAACCTATTCCTAAACCTACCCTAACTATTAAACAAATCAGAATACTACGTGAAGTCATGTTTCCAATGTAGCCATCGGAGTAACTCCAATCCTGCAATGGAAACAAGATCAAGCTTTACTAATAAGAATGGTAACAGAAACATATCACACTTACCTTCATAATAATCATCTAAAAAGGAAGTAAGCATGATCTTACCATTTCCTTGAATATTCTTGTTGTACGAATCCTCCAGCCATTGTGCAATCTTGTCGTGATAAGGGTCATAATGGCATGGGCGAGTTCAAGCAAAAATTGTCAAGATTACGAGGAAATGAAATAACCATTAGCCAAGGCTGAAATGTCCCATCCTCCTGACAATTCTCTAAGTGTTCATTAATTTCTTCACATGGAGGATCTAAAAGAAATATGTCACGCCTTCTTCCAAGATACTTAGGTAAAAAGAAAGCAAGCATAACTTTATGTTTATTATGAAATTTTTTTATATATGAATATTCAAGCCATCCTAAGATCCTATCACAAAAATGAGGATTCAAACCACGACTTTGATGAAACTAATATGGGAAAATCATCATTAGAGGATTTTTGACGTCCGTCAGATCATTGGTTTGAATGCTTCCTTTGATGAGATTGATCATTTCAAAATGTGAAGTATAAACATTAAGATTCGAGCTAAGCAAAGAACGAATATGAAATGTAGAACGTTTGATCTCCATGAAATATAGTGCATTGTCTTTTTCAACAATAAACTGTGTAAAATCATCTCGCAACATGTCCTCTTCCCATATGAGTGATGAAAGTGAACAAGCATCAAATCCAAGTTTATCATTGTTAGGTTTGGAATTGATTTCACCAAAATTTAGCATATTGAAAGGATATGATTGTGGTGGAAAAGAGTAGGATGTTTTAGGTAAGATTTCATGTCCAACAGATTCTGGTAATAGATTAGGATATAAAAAATAAAAGGAATCAGAAATAAGCACATGAAAAGAATCTCTTGAACTACGATACTTAACAATGGTATTCTCAAGACATTTCTCTTCACTTTCTTTAAAACTCTTACTCTGTTTTGGTGACAAATTCCTCAACATAATATTATCATCTGGATTTGCCTTTTGTGTGATAGATAATTCAAAATTTATGTGACAAACATCTTGTCTTTCTTGTGAACAAAGTGCATTTTGAGGATGAAGGTTTAAGGTTCCTTCTTCAAGTTGCATATCTTCTTCTCTAATATGTTTCATAGGAGTACTAGAACATTCAAGACGATTTTTATCGCTTAAGTGTTCTTCAATGACTGATTT
>ML785856.1:726003-750464 GCA_009831015.1 Picea engelmannii
GGAAAAACCAATTTGGTTGTCAATAAGAACCTGGTCAATAGATTCTACCTCCCTAGCTTGTTCAACATTGTCGGAAGGATTCTTCTCTTCTTGCGAAGAGAATTGTTCTTGCAGTTGAGTGATAGGATTTGCAATTGGTTCTTTGTTCGTGCTTAAATATGACTGGATAGAAGGGATGCAAGGATCATAGAAGATATTTAATGCAAATGACATGTCATCGAGATTAAATTTACAGAGGATATGATAGACTCTTGTCAAAAAGTCTTCCAAAGATGAATCGTCGTTGATTAGCGAAGTATGAAATTCTTCACATAATCGATCGAAATCATAAATTTCAATAGTATCTAGAAATTCATCTACAAATTGAAACCAATAAAAAATGTGACACGCTGGGAAGGATTCAAACCAATGTTTGATCCAACCTCTAAAATTAAAAGCGAACAGTCTGCATAAAACTCTTAAATCTAAGATGTCATGTTTGATGCATTTGCACCAAAACTTGTTAAGGTGGTCTTTAGCAGATGTATTGCCTCCACCATCAAAGGTGAGTTTGCACAAGCGAGAGATTGTCTCGTTGAGAACATTGGGTAATGAGAAATTGAAAGCATGTTCCAACACAGTGATTTGGGGAGCCACGGGGGAATTGAAGACATTTAAAACAAAGGCTTCTACAAGGCCATCTTGTCAGTCGACCCTCCTTCTAGCGCCATTTGTTGACGGGTGAAATTGACCGCTCGTCAACTGGAGGAGTGAATCTGGTCCGGGGTTGTCTACTTAACCCAAACCGTTTGGATTAATCCACTCCGATGGGTTTAGCGGCTCCGTTGGCCGATCTAAGTCCTAAGAAAGTGAAAAACAAAAACTAAAGAAACTAACTTAATGAAAAACACTTGCTGAAAACTATATACAAATCTACAATATACTTACAGTTCACTAACTAATATTTATAAAGTAGCTCTACAATATATCTATAGGATTATATCTATAATGTGTGTGTAATATTTACATAATGAAAATTTATAGAATGCAAATTTTATTTATAGAATATTTACATGTGTGTGTAATATTTATAGAATGCAAATTTTAATCTAAATCTGCGAAACTCAAATATGAATTGATTTATGACAGCAAAACTATGATTTAGTCTTTTTGATTTTTTATAACTTTTATAAACAAGAAACAAAATAGCTAATTGTCTAATTGAAAACATAGATGAATAGTAAAATGTATTTAGATTACAGGAACTTTCTATATTAATTAATCTACTAAAATAAAACTAACAAACTAACCTGTAATCGCATCTCCTATTCGTCCTGTGTATAACATCTAATTTTGCTGTTTGATGAGGCCAACCCGCACTAGATCTTATCAATGCTTCTCGTAAATGCGAAGCAATAATGATTGAATGCTAATGACAAAACATGTAAGAGATGTAGCAACAACAATTTTATAATTTGACAAATGATCACATTAAGATAAATCTGGCTGTAAAAATTTGCATATAACTGCTCATTGGATAAAGAAGATTAACCTTCTAATCATCAAATTTGAACATAGTAATTGTTGTATATAATATGAGAGACATAAAACAGGGACACCATATAAATTCCATCACATCAATCTATAATAAACCATGATATCTAAAGTAGTCACAATTTAATTACAAATCAAAATGACCAAAAACTTGAAGAAAAATATGATATATCGAAGCTAAAGCTGTACCAACATCAACTTCCATTCAAGTCTGTCAATCATAAATCCATAGTTTCTTCTCCCAGGAAACGATCGTTAGTTGCTATGCATGTGAGGAAAATTGTATAGATCAAGGCCACGCAAAAAACATCAAACCACGCTGTACTTGGAATGACACCTCAGTGTAATGGTACACATAAATCATAACAGTTGAAAACCATCATATGCATATCCACGATTTGATAAAAAAATCAATATATCAAATAAACAATTGAATCAAAGATTTTATAAATAAAAAACCCTATTAACAATAGTCAAATACTGAATGGGTGGTGGTTTAATACACATGTAACCAAGGTGTGTTCGAGACCAGGGGGTTATACCATGAAAACAATCATGTTCATACTAAAAATAAGACAAATAGACGATAAAACATATGAACATTAACCCTTTGATGAAATCAAACATGAATTCCAGCTGTGAGTATGTAAACGAAATCGAAAAGAAGGTACGCAGAAAGTGATGGATAATGGTGTCATTTAATGAGAAAGGTTGCGACGAGTAATGAGAATTTAAAAACCCTGTGTAGGTAGCTTGTAAAAATAGAGATTAATATGGCTGCCAACAATGGCGACACACTGGTAGAAGCAGTTATCTCTACCAAATGAAAAAGTCCAGATTAGGATAATCAACAAAACTTCAACTCGAAAACAACCAAGAAACTGTTTGAACATCATTATCAATCATAAAAAATTCCAGTTTCAGATTGCTTGTTATTTTAAAAGACAAAAACTGATGACAATCTCGACAAAAGAGAGTCACGATGTTAAGGTTAAAATCTTCAATACTGTTGACAGAGCCGCTGCTGCCAACAGGTGTCCATAGCCTCGACAGGGATGCCAATTAACCCACTCCGATATCTGTATCCTGCCAAGAAGTTTTAGATCAGAACAAAGGACATTTAAGGTCAAAAGATTTCATATTTGAGAATTTTCATATACCCGACATTGCTTCACTGCCAACGGGCCTGTTTAGTACCCTGACGAAGTTATCTTGGCGTCATGCATGCATTTACCCGCTTCCAGCAGACCTGTTCAGTATCCTGGCGGGTTTACAAGCACTTCCCACAGCTCTCTGAAGATTTATTTAGTTTTAAAGATATTTAATCGAGCGAGGTGACGCTGAAAATCTTGATATTTTGGACATATCTTAGTAAATAACAGATCTTAAAGAAATTTCTTAGCTGTCCTTCATTAAGATCTAGAAATAGTTTGTTAATAAAACCGACTTTCAAGAGGAGGGAGACATCTCTGAGTTGTTCTCTTAAGGAACGGGGACAACGTAAGAAGAATTTTTATGGATGATGGTGAGTAACTTCAGTTACAGATTGAAATCAAGAAACACTTTTCAAACAACCAGTTATCTTTAACATGGCTGCAAACTTCAGAAAAATATCAGAATTGATGTTTAAACATCTTTCAGCGGTCATTTTTAGAGGGGAAATTTTTCTGTTTTGTTCATCTGAGCTAGCCCATGATGCAGGCATGTGTGTTTAAAAAACAAAGACTGATAAGAATAAATGAAAACAAAACACACCAGCGAAGAAAAATTGGAAAGCAAATAAATCCAAACAAAATAAAAATAAAAAAGAAATGTACAGAAGGTGCATCTGAAAACATCATGCAAAAAATCCCTTGGGAGACTGAAAGAAAGTAGAAAAATCTAGTTTGATGTGAAAGCAGTCCTACTCTTGGTACCTTGGGTCAGGGTTGATTCAGATTTATTTATCTCTTTACTTTCCATTTAAGATTTTCATGACGATATTGCGTTTTTTTGAAAATAAATATTCAACTAAAAGCAAAGAGAAAAAGATCAAGTAGACTTCCCTGATAACAGTCGTATTATGGTTCTCGTGGTGCGCCCACTTGCATTCATGACTGCATTATTACAAAGAGAAATAGTGAGAAATAAAACTGAAAGAAAACCTATTCCTAAACCTACCCTAACTATTAAACAAATCAGAATACTACGTGAAGTCATGTTTCCAATGTAGCCATTGGAGTAACTCCAATCCTGCAATGGAAACAAGATCAAGCATTACTAATAAGAATGGTAACATAAACATATCACACTTACCTTCATAATAATCATATAAAAACGAAGTAAGCATGATCTTACCATTTCCTTGAATATTCTTGTTGTACGAATCCTCCAGCCATTGTGCAATCTTGTCGTGATAAGGGTCATAATGGCATGAGCGAGTGCAAGCAAGTTTAGAAAAATTGTCAATATTACGAGAAAATGAAATAACCATCAGCCAAGGATGAAATGCCCCATCCTCTTGACAATTCTCTAAGTGTTCATTAATTTCTTCACATGGAGGATCTAAAAGAAATATGTCACGCCTTCTTCCAAGATACTTAGGTAAAAATAAAACAAGCATAACTTTATGTTTATTATGAATTTTTTTTATATATGAATATTCAAGCCATCCTAAGATCCTATCACAAAAATGAGGATTCAAACCACGACTTTGATGAAACAAATATGGGAAAATCATCATAAGAGGATTTTTTACGTCCGTCAGATCATTGGTTTGAATGCTTCCTTGGATGAGATTGATCATTTCAAAATGTGAAGTATAAACATTAAGATTCGAGCTAAGCAAAGAACGAATATGAAATGTAGAATGTTTGATCTCCATGAAATATAGTGCATTGTCTTTTTCAAAAATAAACTATGTAAAATCATCTCGCAACATGTCCTCTTCCCATATGAGTGATGAAAGTGGAGAAGCATCAAATCCAAGTTTATCAATGTTAGGCTTGGAATTGATTTCACCAAAATTTAGCATATTGAAAAGATATGATTGTGGTGGAAAAGAGTAGGATGTTGTAGGTAAGATGTCAAGTCCAACAGAGTCTTGGAATAGATCAGGATATAAAAAATAAAAGGAATAAAAAATAAGCACCTGAAAAGAATATCTTGAACTAGGATACTTAACAATGGTATTCTCAAGACATTTCTCTTCAGTTTGTTTAAAACTCTTACTCTGTTTTGGTGACGAATTCCTCAACATAATATGATCATCTGGATTTGCCTTTTGTGTGATAGATAATTCAAAATTTATGTGACAAACATCTAGTCTTTCCTGTGAACAAAGTGCATTTTGAGGATGAAGGTTTAAGGTTCCTTCTTCAAGTTGCATATCTTCTTCTCTAATCAGTTTCATAGGAGTACTAGAACATTCAAGATGATTTTTGTCGCTTAAGTGTTCTTCAATGACTGATTTTAAATGTTGATTAGAGCATGAGTTACAAGAATGAGGATATTCACCTTGAGCCAGAAATGAATCTTCTTCCATACTGGTCGTAGACTGAAAATACAATGATTCAAAGGAAAAACCAATTTGGTTCTCAATAAGAACCTGGTCAATAGATTCTACCTCCCTAGCTTGTTCAACATTGTCGAAAGGATTCTTCTCTTCTTGCGAAGAGAATTGTTCTTGCAGTTGAGTGATAGGATTTGCAATTGGTTCTTCGTTCGTGCTTGAATATGACTGGATGGAAGGGATGCAAGCATCATAGAAGATATTTAATGCAAATGACATGTCATCGAGATTAAATTTACAGAGGATATGATAGACTCTTTTCAAAAAGTCTTCCGAAGATGAATCGCCGTTGATTAGCGAAGTATGAAATTCTTCACATAATCGATCGAAATCATAAATTTCAAAAGCATCTATAAATTCATCTACAAATTGAAACCAATAAAAAATGTGACATGCTGGGAAGGATTCAATCCAATGTTTGATCCGACCTCTAAAATTAAAAGCGAACAATCTGCATAAAACTCTTAAATCTGAGATATCATGTTTGATGCATTTGCACCAAAACTTGTTAAGGTGGTCTTTAGCAGATGTATTGCCGCCACCATCAAAGGTGAGTTTGGACAAGCGAGAGATTGTCTCATTGGGAACATTGGGTAATGAGAAATTGAAATCATGTTCCAACACAGTGATTTGGGGAGCCATGGGGGAATTGAAGACATTTAAAATAAAGGCTCCTACAAGGCCATCTTGTCAGTCGGCCCTCCTTCTAGCGCCATTTGTTGATGGGTGAAATTGACCGCTCGTCAACTGGAGGAGTGAATCCGGTCTAGGGTTTTCTACTTAACCCAAGCCGTTTGGATTAATCCACTCTGACGGGTTTAGTGGCTCCGTTGGCCGATCTAAGTCCTAAAAATGTGAAAAACAAAAACTAAAGAAACTAACTTAATGAAAAACACTTGCTGAAAACTATATACAAGTATACAATATACTTACAGTTCACTAACTAATATTTATAAAGTAGCTCTACAATATATCTATAGGATTATATCTCTAATGTGTGTGTAATATTTACAGAATGCAAATTTTAATCTAAATCTGCGAAACTCAAATATGAATTGATTTATGACAGCAAAACTATCATTCAGTCTTTTTGATTTTTTATAACTTTTGTAAACAAGAAACGAAATAGCTAATTGTCTAATTGAAAATAGAGATGAATAGTAAAATGTATTTAGATTACAGGAACTTTCTATATTAATTAATCTAATAAAATAAAAATAACAAACTAACCTGTAATCACATCTCCTATTCGTCCTGTGTATAGCATCTAATTTTGCTGTTTGATGAGGCCAACCCGCACCAGATCTTATCAATGGTTATCGTAAACCTGAAGCAATAATGATTGAATGCTGATGACAGAACATGTAAGAGATGTAGCAACAACAATTTTATAATTTGACAAATGATCACATTAAGATAAATCTGGCTATAAAAATTTGCATTTAACTGCTCATTGGATAAAGAAGATTAACCTTCTAATCATCAAATTTGAATAGAGTAATTGTTGTATATAATATGAGAGACATAAAACACGGACATCATATAAATTCCATCACATCAATCTGTAATAAACCATGATATCTAAAGTAGTCACAATTTAATTACAAATCAAAATGACCAAAAACTTGAACAAAAATATGATATATCGAAGCTAAAGTTGTACCAACATCAACTTCCATTCAAGTCTGTCAATCATAAATCCATAGTTTCTACTCCCAGGCAGCGATCGTTAGTTGCTATGCGTGTAAGGAAAATCGTATAGATCGAGGCCACGCAAAAAACATCAAACCACGTTGTACTTGGAATGACACCTCAGTCTACTGGTACACATAAATCATAACAGTTGAAAACCATCATATGCATATCCACGATTTGATAAAAAAATCAATATATCAAATAAACAATTGAATTAAAGATTTTATAAATAAAAAACCCTATTAACAATAGTCAAATACTAAATGGGTGGTGGTTTAATACACATGTAACCAAGGTGTGTTCGAGACCAAGGGGTTATACCATGAAAACAATCATGTTCATACTAAAAATAAGACAAATAGACGATAAAACATATGAACATTAACCCTTTGATGAAATCAAACATGAATTCCAGCTGTGAGTATGAAAACGAAATCGAAAAGAAGGTACGCAGAAAGCGACGGATAATGGTGTCATTTAATGAGAAAGGTTGCGACGAGTAATGGGAATTTAAAAACCCTGTGTAGGCATCTTGTAAAAATAGAGATTAATATGGCTGCCAACAATGGCGACACACTGGTAGAAGCAGTTATCTCTGCAAAATGAACAAGTCCATATTAGGATAATCAACAAAACTTCAACTCGAAAACAACCAAGAAACTATTTGAACATCATTATCAATCATAAAAAATTCCAGTTTCAGATTGCTTGTTATTTTAAAAGACAAAAAATGATGACAATCTCGACAAAAGAGAGTCACGATGTTAAGGTTAAAATTTTCAATACTGTTGATAGAGCCTCTGCTGCCAGGAGGTGTCCATAGCCTCGACAGGGATGCCATTTAACGCACTCCGATATCTGTATCCTTCCAAGAAGTTTTAGATCAGAACGAAGGACATTTAAGGTCAAAAGATTTCATATCTGAGAATTTTCATATACCCGACATTGCTTCACTGCCAGCGGGCCTGTTCAGTACCCCGACGAAGTTATCTTGGCGTCATGCATGCATTTACCCGCTGCCAGCAGACCTGTTCAGTATCCTGGTGGGTTTACAAGCACTTCCCACAGATCTCTGAAGATTTATTTAGTTTTAAAGATATTTAATCGAGCAGGGTGATGCTGAAAATCCTGATATTTTGGACATATCTTAGAAAATAACAGAGCTTAAAGAAATTTCTTAGCTGTCCTTCATTAAGATCTAGAAATAGTTTGTTAATAAAATCGACTTTCTAGAGCAGGGAGACATCTCTAAGTTGTTCTCTTAAGGAATGGGGACAACGTAGGAAGAATGTTTATGGATGATCATGAGTAACTTCAGTTACAGATTGAAATCAAGAAACGCTTTTCAAACAACCAATTATCTTTAACATGGTTGCAAACTTCAGAAAAATATCATAATTGATGTTTAAACATCTTTCAGCGGTCATTTTTAGAGGGGATTTTTTTCTGTTTTGTTCATCTAAGCTAGCCCATGATGCAGGCATGTGTGTTTCAAAAAGAAAGACTGATAAGAAAAAATGAAAACAAAACACACCAACGAAGAAAAATTGGAAAGCAAAGAAATCCAAACAAAAAAACAAAAAAATGTACAGAAGGTGCATCTGAAAACATGATGCAAAAAATCCCTTGGGAGACTGAAAGAAAGTAGAAAAATCCAGTTTGATGTGAAAGCAGTCCTACTCGTGGTACCTTGGGTCAGGGTTGATTCAGATTTATTTATCTCTTTACTTTCCATTTAAGATTTTCATGACGATATTGCATTTTTTTGAAAATAAATATTCAACTAAAAGGAAAGAGAAAAATATCAAGTAGACTTCCTTGATAATAGTCGTATTATCGTTCTCGTGGTGCGCCAACTTTCATTCATGACTGCATTATTACAAAGAGAAATAGTGAGAAATAAAACTGAAAGAAAGCCTATTCCTAAACCTACCCTAACTATTAAACAAATCAGAATACTACGTGAAGTCATGTTTCCAATGTAGCCATCAGAGTAACTCCAATCCTGCAATGGAAACAAGATCAAGCATTACTAATAAGAATGGTAACAGAAACATATCACACTTACCTTCATAATAATCATCTAAAAACAAAGTAAGCATGATCTTACCATTTCCTTGAATATTCTTCTTGTACGAATCCTCCAGCCATTGTGCAATCTTGTCGTGATAAGGGTCATAATGGCATGGGCGAGTGCAAGCAAGTTTAATTTTTTTTTTAAGATTACGAGGAAATGAAATAACCATCAGCCAAGGATGAAATGCCCCATCCTCTTGACAATTCTCTAAGTGTTCATTAATTTCTTCACATGGAGGATCTAAAAGAAATATGTCACGCCTTCTTCCAAGATACTTAGGTAAAAAGAAAGCAAGCATAACTTTATGTTTATTATGAAAATTTGTTATATATGAATATTCAAGCCATCCTAAGATCCTATCACAAAAATGAGGATTCAAACCACGACTTTGAAGAAACAAATATGGGAAAATTATCATAAGAGGATTTTTGACGTCCGTCAGATCATTGGTTTGAATGCTTCCTTTGATGAGATTGATCATTTCAAAATGTGAAGTATAAACATTAAGATTCTTGCTAAGAAAAGAGCGAATATGAAATGTAGAACGTTTGATCTCCATGAAATATAGTGCATTGTCTTTTTCAAAAATAAGCTGTGTAAAATCACCTCGCAACATGTCCTCTTCCCATATGAGTGATGAAATTGAACAAGCATCAAATCCAAGTTTATCAATGTTAGGTTTGGAATTGATTTCACCAAAATTTAGCATATTGAAAGGATATGATTGTGGTGGAAAAGAGTAGGATGTTGTAGGTAAGATGTCAAGTCCAACAGAGTCTAGGAATAGATCAGGATATAAAAAATAAAAGGAATAAAAAATAAGCACATGAAAAGAATCTCTTGAACTATGATACTTAACAATGGTATTCTCAAGACATTTCTCTTCACTTTCTTTAAAACTCTTACTCTGTTTTGGTGACGAATTCCTCAACATAATATGATGATATGGATTTTCCTTTCGTGTGATAGATAATTCAAAATTTATGTGACAAACATCTAGTCTTTCCTGTGAACAAAGTGCATTTTGAGGATGAAGGTTTAAGGTTCCTTCTTCAAGTTGCATATCTTCTTCTCTAATCAGTATCATAGGAGTACTATAACATTCAAGACGATTTTCGTCGCTTAAGTGTTCTTCAATGACTGATTTTAAATGTTGATTAGAGCATGAGTTACAAGAATGAGGATATTCACCTTGAGCCAGAAAAGAATCTTCTTCCATACTGGTCGTAGACTGAAAATACAATGATTCAAAGGAAAAATCAATTTGGTTGTCAATAAGAACCTGGTCAATAGATTCTACCTCCCTATCTTGTTCAACATTGTCGGAATGATTCTTCTCATCTTGCGAAGAGAATTGTTCTTGCAGTTGAGTGATAGGATTTGCAATTGGTTCTTTGTTCGTGCTTGAATATGACTGGATGGAAGGGATGCAAGCATCATAGAGGATATTTAATGCAAATGACATGTCATCGAGATTAAATTTACAGAGGATATGATAGACTCTTTTCAAAAAGTCTTCCAAAGATGAATCGTCGTTGATTAGCGAAGTATGCAATTCTTCACATAATCGATCGAAATCATAAATTTCAGAAGCATCTATAAATTCATCTACAAATTGAAACCAATAAAAAATGTGACATGCTGGGAAGGATTCAAACCAATGTTTGATCCGACCTCTAAAATTAAAAGTGAACAGTCTGCATAAAACTCTTAAATCTGAGATGTCATGTTTGATGCATTTGCACCAAAACTTGTTAAGGTGGTCTTTAGCAGATGTATTTCCTCCACCATCAAAGGTGAGTTTGGACAAGCGAGAGATTGTCTCATTGGGAACATTGGGTAATGAGAAATTGAAAGCATGTTCCAACACAATGATTTGGGGAGCCACGGGGGAATTGAAGACATTTAAAATAAAGGCTCCTACAAGGCCATCTTGTCAGTCGACCCTCCTTCTAGCGCCATTTGTTGATGGGTGAAATTGACCACTCGTTAACTGGAGGAGTGAATCCGGTCTGGGGTTGTCTACTTAACCCAATCCGTTTGGATTAATCCACTCCGACGGGTTTAGCGGCTCCGTTGGCCGATCTAATTCCTAAAAAAGTGAAAAACAAAAACTAAAGAAACTAACTTAATGAAAAACACTTGCTGAAAACTATATACAAATATACAATATACTTACAGTTCACTAACTAATATTTATAAAGTAGCTCTACAATATATCTATAGGATTATATCTATAATGTGTGTGTAATATTTACATAATGAAAATTTTAATCTAAATCTGCGAAACTCAAATATGAATTGATTTATGACAACAAAACTATCATTCAGTCTTTTTGATTTTTTATAACTTTTATAAACAAGAAACGAAATAGCTAATTGTCTAATTGAAAACAAAGATGAATAGTAAAATGTATTTAGATTACAGGAACTTTCTATATTAATTAATCTAATAAAATAAAACTAACAAACTAACCTGTAATCGCATCTCCTATTCGTCCTGTGTATAGCATCTAATTTTTCTCTTTGATGAGGCCAACCCGCACTAGATCTTATCAATGCTTCTCGTAAATGCGAAGCAATAATGATTGAATTCTAATGACAGAACATGTAAGAGATGTAGCAACAACAATTTTATAATTTGACAAATGATCACATTAAGATAAATCTGGCTATAAAAATTTGCATATAACTGCTCATTGGATAAAGAACATTAAACTTCTAATCATCAAATTTGAATAGAGTAATTGCTGCATATAATATGAGAGACATAAAACACGAACATCATATAAATTCCATCACAGCAATCTGTAATAAACCATGATATCTAAAGTAGTCACAATTTAATTACAAATCAAAATGACCAAAAACTTGAAAAAAAATATGATAAATTGAAGCTAAAGCTGTACCAACATCAACTTCCATTCAAGTCTGTCAATCATAAATCCATAGTTTCTGCTCCCAGGCAGTGATCATTAGTTTCTATGCGTGTGAGTAAAATCGTATAGATCGAGGCCATGCAAAAAACATTAAACCACGCTGTACTTGGAATGACACCTCAGTGTAATGGTACACATAAATCATAACAGTTGAAAACCATCATATGCATATCCACGATTTGATAAAAAAATCAATATATCAAATAAACAATTGAATCAAAGATTTTATAAATCAAAAACCCTATTAACAATAGTCAAATACTAAATGGGTGGTGGTTTAATACACATGTAACCAAGGTGTGTTCGAGACCAAGGGGTTATACCATGAAAACAATCATGTTCATAATAAAAATAAGATAAATAGACGATAAACCATAAGAACATTAACACTTTGATGAAATCAAACATGAATTCCAGCTGTGAGTATGAAAACAAAATCGAAAAGCAGGTACGCAGAAAGCGACGGATAATGGTGTCATTTAATGAGAAAGGTTGCGACGAGTAATGAGAATTTAAAACCCCTGTGTAGGCATCTTGTAAAAATAGAGATTAATATGGCTGCCAACAATGGCAACACACTTGTAGAAGCAATTATCTCTGCCAAATGAACAAGTCCAGATTAGGATAATCAACAAAAATTCAACTTGAAAACAACCAAGAAACTGTTTGAACATCATTATCAATCATAAAAAATTCCAGTTTCAGATTGCTTGTTATTTTAAAAGACGAAAACTGACGACAATCTCGACAAAAGAGAGTCACGATGTTAAGGTTAAAATCTTCAATACTGTTGACAGAGCCGCTACTACCAGCAGGCATCCATAGCCTTGACAGGGATGCCATTTAACCCACTCCGATATCTATATCCTGCCAAGAAGTTTTATATCAGAACGAAGGACATTTAGGGTCAAAATATTTCATATCTGAGAATTTTCATATACCCAACATTGCTTCACTGCCAGCGGGCTTGTTCAGTACCCCGACGAAGTTATCTTGGCATCATGCATGCATTTACCCGCTGCCAGCAGACCTATTCAGTACCCTGGCGGGTTTACAAGCATTTCCCACAGCTCTCTAAAGATTTATTTAGTTTTAAAGATATTTAATCGAGCGTGGTGACGCTGAAAATCCTGATATTTTGGACATATCTTAGTAAATAACAGAGCTTAAAGAAATTTCTTAGCTGTCCTTCATTAAGATCTAGAAATAGTTTGTTAATAAAACCAACTTTCAAGAGCAAAGAGACATCTCTGAGTTGTTCTCTTAAGGAACGGGGACAGCGTAAGAATAATTTTTATGTATGATCATGAGTAACTTCAGTTATAGATTGAAATCAAGAAATGATTTTCAAACAACCAGTTATCTTTAACATGGCTGCAAACCTCAGAAAAATATCATAATTGATGTTTAAACAGCGTTCAACGGTCATTTTTAGAGGGGAAAAATTTCTATTTTCTTCGTTTGAGCTAGCCCATGATGCAAGCATGTGTGTTTCAAAAAGAAAGACTGATAAGAATAAATGAAAACAAAACACACCAGCGAAGAAAAATTGGAAAGCAAAGAAATCCAAACAAAAAAAAATAAAAATGTACAGAAGGTGCATTTGAAAACATCATGCAAAAAATCCCTTGGGAGACTGAAAGAAAGTAGAGAAATCCTGTTTGATGTGAAAGCAGTCCTACTCGTGGTACCTTGGGTCAGGGTTGATTCAGATTTATTTATCTCTTTACTTTCCATTTAATATTTTCATGACGATACTGTGTTTTTTTGAAAATAAATATTCAACTAAAAGCAAAGAGAAAAAGATCAAGAAGACTTCCCTGATAACTGTCATATTATGGTTCTCGTGGTGTGCCCACTTGCATTCATGACTGCATTATTACAAAGAGAAATAATGAGAAATAAAACTGAAAGAAAACCTATTCCTAAACCTACCCTAACTATTAAACAAATCAGAATACTACGTGAAGTCATGTTTCCAATGTAGCCATCGGAGTAACTCCAATCCTGCAATGGAAACAAGATCAAGAATTACTAATAAGAATGGTAACAGAAACATATCACACTTACCTTCATAATAATCATATAAAAACAAAGTAAGCATGATCTTACCATTTCCTTGAATATTCTTGCTGTACGAATCCTCCAGCCATTGTGCAATCTTGTCGTGATAAGGGTCATAATCTCATGGGTGAGTGCAAGCAAGTTTAAAAAAATTGTCAAGATTATGAGGAAATGAAATAACCATCAGCCAAGGCTGAAATGCCCCATCCTCCTGACAATTCTCTAAGTGTTCATTAATTTCTTCACATGGAGGATCTAAAAGAAATATGTCACGCCTTCTTCCAAGATACTTAGGTAAAAGGAAAGAAAGCATAACTTTATGTTTATTATGAAAATTTGTTATATATGAATATTCAAGCCATCCTAAGATTCTATCACAAAAATGAGGATTCAAACCACGAATTTGATGAAACAAATATGGGAAAATCATCATAAGAGGATTTTTGACGTCCATCATATCATTGGTTTGAATGCTTCCTTTGATGAGATTGATCATTTCAAAATGTGAAGTATAAACATTAATATTCGAGCTAAGCAAAGAGCGAATATGAAATGTAGAATGTTTGATCTCCATGAAATATAGTGCATTGTCTTTTTCAACAATAAACTGTGTAAAATCATCTCACAACATGTCCTCTTCCCATATGAGTGATGAAAGTGAACAAGCATCAAATCCAAGTTTATCAATGTTAGGTTTGGAATTGCTTTCATGAAAATTTAGCATATTGAAAGGATATGATTGTGGTGGAAAAGAGTAGGATGTTGTAGGTAAGATGTCAAGTCCAACAGAGTCTAGGAATAGATCAGGATATGAAAAATAAAAGGAATCAGAAATAAGCACATTAAAAGAATCTCTTGGACTACGATACTTAACAATGGTATTCTCAAGACATTTCTCTTCACTTTCTTTAAAACTCTTACTCTGTTTTGGTGACGAATTCCTCAACATAATATGATCATCTGGATTTGCCTTTTGTGTGATAGATAATTCAAAATTTATGTGACAAACATCTAGTCTTTCCTGTGAACAAAGTGCATTTTGAGGATGAAGGTTTAAGGTTCCTTCTTCAAGTTGCATATCTTCTTCTCTAATCAGTTTCATAGGAGTACTAGAACATTCAAGACGATTTTTCGTCGCTTAAGTGTTCTTCAATGACTGATTTTAAATGTTGATTAGAGCATGAGTTACAAGAATGAGGATATTCACCTTGAGCCAGAAATGAATCTTCTTCCATACTGGTCGTAGACTGAAAATACAATGATTCAAATGAAAAACCAATTTGGTTGTCAATAAGAACCTGGTCAATAGATTCTACCTCCCTATCTTGTTCAACATTGTCGGAAGGATTCTTCTCTTCTTGCGAAGAGAATTGTTCTTGCAGTTGAGTGATAGGATTTGCAATTGGTTCTTCGTTCGTGCTTGAATATGACTGGATGGAAGGGATGCAAGCATCATAGAAGATATTTAATGCAAATGACATGTCATTGAGATTAAATTTACAGAGGATATGATAGACTCTTGTCAAAAAGTCTTCCGAAGATGAATCGCCATTGATTAGCGAAGTATGAAATTCTTCACATAATCGATCGAAATCATAAATTTCAAAAGCATCTAGAAATTCATCTACAAGTTGAAACCAATAAAAAATGTGACATGCTGGGAAGGATTCAAACCGATGTTTGATCCGACCTCTAAAATTAAAAGCGAACAATCTGCATAAAAATCTTAAATCTGAGATGTCATGTTTGATGCATTTGCACAAAAACTTGTTAAGGTGGTGTTTAGCAGATGTATTGCCTCCACAATCAAAGGTGAGTTTGGACAAGCGAGAGATTGTCTCGTTGGGAACATTGGGTAATGAGAAATTGAAAGCATGTTCCAACACAGTGATTTGGGGAGCCATGGGGGAATTGAAGACATTTAAAATAAAGGCTCCTACAAGGCTAGCTTGTCAGTCAGCCCTCCTTCTAGTGCCATTTGTTGACGGGTGAAATTGACCGCTCGTCAACTGGAGGAGTGAATCTGGTTCGGGGTTGTCTACTTAACCCAAGCCGTTTGGGTTAATCCACTCCGACGGGTTTAGCGGCTCCGTTCGCTGATCTAAGTCCTAAGAAAGTGAAAAACAAAAACTAAAGAAACTAACTTAATGAAAAACACTTGCTGAAAACTATATACAAATCTACAATCTACTTACAGTTCACTAACTAATATTTATAAGGTAGCTCTACAATATATCTATAGTATTATATCTCTAATTTGTGTGTAATATTTACAGAATGAAAATTTTAATCTAAATCTGCGAAACTCAAATATGAATTGATTTATGACAACAAAACTATCATTGAGTCTTTTTGATTTTTTATAACTTTTATAAACAATAAACGAAATAGCTAATTGTCTAATTGAAAACAGAGATGAATAGTAAAATGTATTTAGATTATAGGAACTTTCTATATTAATTAATATAATAAAATAAAACTAACAAACTAACCTGTAATCGCATCTCCTATTCGTCCTGTGTATAGCATGTAATTTTGTTGTTTGATGAGGCCAACCCGCACTAGATCTTATCAATGCTTCTCGTAAACGCGAAGCAATAATGATTGAATGCTAATGACAGAACATGTAAGAGATGTAGCAACAACAATTTTATAATTTGACAAATGATCACATTAAGATAAATCTGGCTGTAAAAATTTGCATATAACTGCTCATTGGATAAAGAAGATTAACCTTCTAATCATCAGATTTTAACAGAGTAATTGTTGTATATAATATGAGAGACATAAAACATGGACATCATGTAAATTCCATCAGATCAATCTGTAATAAACCATGATATCTAAAGTAGTCACAATTTGATTACAAATCAAAATGACCAAAAACTTGAACAAAAATATGATATATCAAAGCTAAAGCTGTACCAACATCAACTTCCATTCAAGTCTGTCAATCATAAATCCATAGTTTCTACTCCCAGGCAGCGATCGTTAGTTGCTATGCGTGTGAGTAAAATCGTATAGATCGAGGCCACGCAAAAAACATCAAACCACGTTGTACTTGGAATGACACCTCAGTGTAATGGTACACATAAATCATAACAGTTGAAAACCATCATATGCATATCCACGATTTGATAAAAAAATCAATATATCAAATAAACAATTGAATCAAAGATTTTATAAATCAAAAACCCTATTAACAATAGTCAAATACTAAATGGGTGGTGGTTTAATACACATGTAACCAAGGTGTGTTCGAGACCAAGGGGTTATACCATGAAAACAATCGTGTTCATAATAAAAATAAGACAAATAGACGATAAACCATATGAACATTAACCCTTTGATGAAATCAAACATGAATTCCAGCTATGAGTATGAAAACGAAATCGAAAAGCAGGTACGCAGAAAGCGACGGATAATGGTGTCATTTAATGAGAAAGGTTGCGACGAGTAATGAGAATTTAAAACCCTGTGTAGGCAGCTTGTAAAAATAGAGATTAATATGGCTGGAAACAATGGCGACACACTGGTAGAAGCAGTTATCTTTGCCGAATGAACAAGTCCATATTAGGATAATCAGCAAAACCTGAACGCAAAAACAACAGAGAAACTATTTGAACATCATTATCAATCATAAAAAATTCCAGTTTCAGATTGCTTGTTATTTTATAAGACGAAAACGGATGACAATCTCGACAAAAGAGAGTCACAATGTTAAGGTTAAAATCTTCAATACTGTTGACAGAGCCGCTGCTGCCAGCAGGTATCCATAGCCTCGACAGGGATGCCATTTAACCCACTCCGATATCTGTATCCTGCCAAGAAGTTTTAGATCAGAATGAAGGACATTTAAGGTCAAAAGATTTCATATCTAAGAATTTTCATATACCCGACATTGCTTCATTGCCAGCGGGCCTGTTCAGTACCCCGACGAAGTTATCTTGGCATCATGCATGCATTTACCCGCTGCCAGCAGACCTGTTCAGTATCCTGGTAGGTTTACAAGCACTTCCCACAGCTCTCTGAAGATTTATTTAGTTTTAAAAATATTTAATCGAGCGGGGTGACGCTGAAAATCCTAATATTTTGGACATATCTTAGTAAATAACAGACCTTAAAGAAATTTCTTAGTTGTCCTTCATTAAGATCTAGAAATAGTTTGTTAATAAAACCGACTTTCAAGAGCAGGGAGACATCTCTGAGTTGTTCTCTTAAGGAACGAGGACAGCGTAAGAATAATTTTTATGGATGATCGTGAGTAACTTCAGTTACAGATTGAAATGAAGAAACGCTTTTCAAACAACCAGTTATCTTTAACATGGCTGCAAACTTCAGAAAAATATCATAATTGATGTTTAAACAGCTTTCAGCGGTCATTTTTAGAGGGGAAATTTTTCTGTTTTCTTCGTCTGAACTAGCCGATGATGCAGACATGTGTGTTTCAAAAATAAATACTGATAAGCATAAATGAAAACAAAACACACCAGCGAAGAAAAATTGGAAAGCAAAGAAATCCAAAACAAAAAAAAAAAAAAGAAAAAAAAAAATGTACAGAAGGTGCATCTGAAAACATCATGCAAAAAATCCCTTGGGAGACTGAAAGAAAGTAGAAAAATCCCGTTTGATGTGAAAGAAGTCCTACTTGTGGTACCTTGGGTCAGGGTTGATTCAGATTTATTTATCTCTTTACTTTCCATTTAAGATTTTCATGACGATACTGCGTTTTTTTGAAAATAAATATTCAACTAAAAGCAAAGAGAAAAAGATCAAGAGGACTTCCCTGATAATAGTCGTATTATGGTTCTCGTGGTGCGCTCACCTGCATTCATGACTGCATTATTACAAACATAAATAGTGAGAAATAAAACTCAAATAGTGAGAAATAGTGAGAAATAGTGAGAAATTTTAATCTAAATCTGCAAAACTCAAATATGAATTGATTTATGACAGCAAAACTATCATTTAGTCTTTTTGATTTTTTATAACTTTTATAAACAAGAAACGAAATAGCTAATTGTCTAATTGAAAACAGAGATGAATAGTAAAATGTATTTAGATTACAGGAACTTTCTATATTAATTAATCTAATAAAATAAAACTAACAAACTAACCGGTAATCGCATCTCCTATTCGTCTTGTGTATAGCATCTAATTTTGTTGTTTGATGAGGCCAGCCCGCACCAGATCGTATCAATGCTTCTCGTAAACGTGAAGCAGTAATGATTGAATGCTAATGATAGAACATGTAAGAGATGTAGAAACAACAATTTTATAATTTGATAAATGATCACATTAAGATAAATCTGGCTGTAAAAATTTGCATATAACTGCTCATTGGATAAAGAAGATTAACCTTATAATCATCAAATTTGAACAGAGTAATTGCTGTATATAATATGAGATACATAAAACACGAACATCATATAAATTCCATCACATCAATCTGTAATAAACCATGATATCTAAAGTAGTCACAATTTAATTAGAAATCAAAATGACCAAAAACTTGAACAAAAATATGATATATCGAAGCTAAAGCTGTACCAACATCAACTTCCATTCAAGTCTGTCAATCATAAATCCATAGTTTCTACTCCGAGGCAGTGATCGTTAGTTGCTATGCGTGTGAGGAAAATCATATAGATCGAGGCCACGCAAAAAACATCAAACCACGCTGTACTTGGAATGACACCTCAGTGTAATGGTACACATAAATCATAACAGTTGAAAACCATCATATGCATATCCACGATTTGATAAAAAAATCAATATATCAAATAAACAATTGAATCAAAGATTTTATAAATCAAAAACCCTATTAACAATAGTCAAATACTAAATGGGTGGTGGTTTAATACACATGTAACCAAGGTGTGTTCGAGACCAAGGGGTTATACCATGAAAACAATCATGTTCATAATAAAAATAAGACAAATAGATGATAAACCATATGAACATTAACCCTTTGATGAAATCAAAGATGAATTCCAGCTGTGAGTATGAAAATGAAATCGAAAAGCAGGTATGTATAAAGCGACGGATAATGGTGTCGTTTAATGAGAAAGGTTGCGACGAGTAATGAGAATTTAAAAACCCTGTGTAGGCATCTTGTAAAAATAGAGATTAATATGGCTTCCAACAGCTGGGAAACAGAGGAAAAGGTCTATGGCCTAAGTGTACTGTAGAGTCGAGCAGAGTTCGGTAAATTCATGGAAACCGAACGTTTTCTTAAATCAAGTTTTTTTTGAATTCTGTGGAATTTGTTAAGGATTAATGACCTGAAAAATTTCGGTTGTATGCACATTGAGTTTGCAGAAGTTTAGCGAGTGCCAAAACCGAGTAGAATTGCCACTGAGTGAAAAAGAAATGGAAAGGGCACAGACTTCTTCCCGTTCCAAGGACACATAAAAAGGAATGGATGTTCACTTGGGAGTTGAAGGATCGAACTCCAATGGGCATGGAGAAGAGATAGATAAGGAAGGAAACATGATGAAAATCGTTGAAAAATTGCAGAAAGATGCCCAAACTCGCCGAGCAGATAGCAAAAAGTTCATAAAAGCTAAGGAAAAACAAGGTGAATTTAACATAAAGTTGTTAAAGAGTTTTGAGAGAATAGATAAGAAGTTATAGAAGGAGAGCGACTCGAACAGAATATGGAGTCACCAAACTTCTGAGGGAAGAAGGTCAAGGAGTGCGGATAGACACCATCATCACTCCCAAGATTGTTCCAAGAAAAGGACACATAGTAGTTCCAACCCATCTCCTACCAGAAAACACATGAGATTGAGAGTGGATGAATTGAAGGGAGAGATGAATAAGATTAAGCCACCTACATTTGATGGAGAGCATAATAAGGAGGAAGATGTTGAAACATGGTTTCTTAGCATGAGGAAATATTTCCAACTGCAGAATTATTCCTCTCATGCAGAAGGAAGAATTGCGATGTATCAATTGAAAGTAAAATCATCTATGTGGTGGGATCAACTTGTGCAGGTACAACACATTAGAGAGAAATATATCACTTGGAAGGAATTCAAGAGGTATTTCGAGAAGAAATACTTGACTAAAAGATACTACGACAGAAAGATGAAAGAGTTCTTTGAACTCAAGCTGGGCATCATGACCATGGATGAATACGAGCAAAGATTTTTGGAATTACTGAAGTATGTTCCATTCATCAAGGATGAAAATGTTAAGATTCAAAGGTACCTAAGTGGACTGCCACCTTCCATTGGAGACAAGATCTAGTATGATGACCCAAAAACTATGGAAGAAATGATAAGAAGAGCGAAATGCTTATATGAATAGCAGAGAGAGAAGCCTACTTTTCGGAAGGCTTGGGAAGACAAGAAGAAATTCCAGATGGATCAGAGGAAGAAGGGAAACAAACCTTCCTTTTTCAAGAACATTCCTCAAGGACAACCATCATTTAGAGAGTCGAGAATGGCCGATGTAGGGGAGAAAAAGCCAAGACAGACACCCATTCAGTGTTGGGGTTGTAAAGAGAACCACAAGTACAAAGATTGTCCCCATAAAAATGGCAAAGTGAGAGCTATCCATAATGTTCAGCCGACTGAAACAGTGGAGGACATGGGTAGTATAATGCCAAGGATCTACGCATCCCTAGACAACAAGCAAGCTGAACTTCAATCACACATGATTGAAGTAGAAGGTATGATTAACAACCATCCCTTTACTATTTTAATTGATTCAGGGGCTAGCCATAGTTATATAGATCCTAGAGTGGTGGAAAGTTTGCATTTATCGAGAAGCAAACATGAAAAGGCTTGGCTAGTGTGGTTGGCTACAAGAACCAAGAGGAAAGTCACTGAGTTGGTTAAGTCCTATCCTGTGGGCATGAATGGACTGAGCACGAAGGTTGAATTGAACATTCTACGTTTAGGCTCTTATGACTATTTAATTGGGATGGACTAGTTGGACCAACACCATGCCATCCTGGACTATCGTAAAAAGGAATTTACTTTCCTGGATGAGGAGGGGAATCAGAAAATAGTCCAAGGAATTCCCAAAGCTTTTGCTATCAGAGAAATATCAACAATGCAGCTGCAGAAGTGCTATAGAAAAGGCTGTCAATTATTTGTAGCCCATGTGGAGGAAACACCCAAGGATAAGGTTTCATGTATTGGAGATCAAGCAGTACTAAAGGAGTTTGAGGATGTATTCCAAGAGGTACCAGGATTACCTCCGAAAAGATATATTAACTTCTTTGTAAACTTGATGCCTAGAGCAACTCTAGTGTCAAAATCTCCTTACATAATGAATACACCGGAGCTGAAAGAATTGCAATTGTAGCTTGAAGAGCTTCTGAAGAAGGGGTACATATGCCCAAGTGTGTCACCTTGGGGTGCCCCAGTTCTGTTCATGAAGAAGAAGGACATAACGCTGAGATTGTGTATTGATTTCAGACAACTTAACAAAGTAACTGTAAAGAATAGGTATCCTCTACCGAAGATTGATGACCTCTTCGATCAGTTGAAGGATGCAGAGATATTTTCAAAGATAGACCTCAGATTGAGATATCACCAGGTAAGGATAAATAATGAATATTTCAACAAGACCGCCTTTAGAACAAGGTATGGTCATTACAAATTCACAGTGGTGCCTTTTGGGTTGTCAAACGCACCTGCTGTTTTTATGTGCTTGATGAATGGTGTATTTAGGGACTATCTGGACAAGTTCCTCATAGTCTTCCTGGATGAAATTATGGTGTATTCCAAGTCAGAGGAAGAGCATGAACAACATATTAGGATGGTGTTGCAGTTGTTAAGAGAGCACTAACTGTATGCCAAGTTGAGCAAGTTCTCATTTTATCAGGAGAAGATCCACTACTTGGAGCATATTATTTCGAAGGAAGGGATAGTTGTAGATCCTGAGAAGATTGAGGCCATTAGAGAATGGTCAACACCAAATAATGTGACATAAGTCAGATCCTTCATGGGTCTATCTGGATATTACAAAAGGTTTATCGAAGGGTTCTCGAGGATAGCTCACCCTATCACTTCCTTGCAAAGGAAGGAGAAAAAATTTCAGTGGACAGATGATTGTGAGAAAAGATTCCAACAATTGAAGCAATTGTTAACCAATGATCCAATCTTAAGGATTGCATATCCAAACAAATATTTCATGGTGTGCACTGATGCGTGCAAAGAAGGACTGGGAGGAGTCATTAGTCAGAATGGATTCCTAATCTGTTATGAATCTAGAAAGTTGAAAGAGCACGAAAGGAACTATGCAAATCATGATTTGGAGTTGGCAGCCATAGTACACGCTCTAAAGAAATGGAGGAATTACCTCATGGGAAGGAGGTTCAAACTAAGAACAAACCATAACGGTCTGAAGTAATTGTTTGATCAGCCAACCTTGAACGCTAGGAATAGTAGGTGGTTGGATTTTCTCTGTGAGTACGATTTTGATATCAAGCATATGAAAGGGAAGGAGAATAAAGTGGTTGATGCACTCAGTAGGAGAGTACACGAATTACATTCTACAACCATTAGCATGTGTCAAACTGATATACAGGGAATAATTTCAGAGGCTGCAAATACAGATTTGCAGTACAAGGATTTGATAGCAAAGCTACAACATGGTAAGATGCCACAAAAAGTGGAGAATCATAAATTGGAAACCGATGGAACACTTCTATACAAGAACAAAAATTGTGTACCTAATGTCCAGGACATAAAACTTATGATTTTGCATGAAATGCATAATGTGCCTTATGCATGGCACCCTGGATATCAGAAAACTGTAGCAGCAGTCAAGAGCCATTACTTTTGGCCAGGTATGAAGAAGTAGATTGCTCAATACATAGCCATATGTATGGAGTGCAAGAAGGTTAAATATGAGCACAAGCACCCAACATGGTTTCTGCAAACTTTACCCATTCCTAAGTGGAAGTGGGAAGTGGTGAAAATGGATTTCATCACCAGATTGCCCAGAATTGGCAAGCATCACTATTCAATCTTGGTGGTGGTGGATAAGCTTACGAAAGATGCCCATTTAATTCTATTAAAGACTACTCACAAGGCATCATATGTTGCCGACGTCTTTATGAAGGAAGTGGCACGATTGCAGGGAATCCCCAAGACAATTGTGTCTTCAAATTTCTGGAAGGGGTTGTTCAAAGGATTCATAACGAATCTGAATTTTAGCACAACTTATCATCCTAAGTCTGATGGACAGACTGCAAGATACTATATATATAAAATATGCATGACAGAAACGAAATGCTAGAAATGACAGAATAACAGTAAAATATCCAGCATAATCTTCACAATACACAGAAATGATATAGGAAATAGCAACAGAAATAGCACTTTGAATCAGATAGCAATGTTCACAGGCCTCTTCGAGAGGGCAACCTACAGTCAAGCAATGCTCTATTACAATAATATCCAAGCTAGGGTTCTCATACCCTCGACTCCTATTTATACTAAAAAGAAGCATCTAAATGAAGATCCTTCTAGAAGCGGAAGATTCTATTAGGTCTTCTTACATCTGCCTTATTCTATTTTATTGAAAGGTCTTATTAATATTGACCTTTATTACATCCGAATACATTGATCTACCTATGTGC
>ML785856.1:763894-868762 GCA_009831015.1 Picea engelmannii
CCAAAATTTTAAAATCAACCCCCAAATTGAAAAAAGGTGTTATTAGTGGTAGCCCATTTTTTCGAGCTTAAAGTTGCAACATTTTTAAAACATGGTCCAAAAGTCAATGTTGTTGCAAATGAAATAATATATAAGAAACAAAATAAAAACAAGCCAAAATATAGGGAAAATAGATTAAAAAAAATAGAGAGGGAAAAATGAAGAAAATGAAAACAAACCAAAAAATAAAGAAAAAAAACAATTTCCCTTTTAATGAATTTTTTTTTTCTTGAAGATAGGTTTTTTAAAGGGTGAGTGCAAGAAGTTTGTGGCTGAAAAAGTGGCAAGGGAATGATTAAGAACGCGCACTCGCAGAAACATGTGCACGTTCTTAGGAACATGCACGTGTTCCTATACCTATAGGTTTGGATATGACCGAACCTCCACGTGGATTTCCACATAGGTTTAGTGGAAAAACTGCATGCACAGTCCTAAGAATGTGCACGCGGTCTTATTGGTAAAAAAATTAAAGGGCTCGAGCACAATTTTTTCCCATTGTTCACAAATCATGCTCGTGCTTCTCTCATTGGGAAAATATAATGGAGATAGAGAGGAGGAAGAAAGGGAGGAGGGGGGCACCATGTCTAGGTATGTTACATTTTTCTTAATTTTAATCCAATTTAGTATTTTGCTCCCAATAATCTAAATTAAAAAAAAATTGTGATTTTGTATTTTAAATAAAAAAGGAACCTAATTTACATGACATGGATTTTAAATTGAAACATATATAATACAATGGAACCCCAAGATATTTTAAACCACTCAGAAGAAAACCAAGAAGATCAAAACCCCAACCCACCACCACCACACAATGTAAACATTGAAATTGATGAGGTTTTTGTTATATTACGAACCCTTGAGGAACAATTAAGGGAGACTAGAGAGCCTAGCAGAGTCTCCTTGGCCACTTCTTTGGACATCATTGTGCAGTCCATTGCAAGTGCCCAAGGGAAATTGACCTCTATTTCTTATTATAGGGCATAAATGTATGAGTACTATAGCACTGATTTGGACATAAACCAAGTCAAAGAAATGGGCATTTCAAAACAACAAATATTGTCTATTTTTAGGGATCCTAGAAATGGAAAAGAACTACCATTGACCATGAATCTCATCTCCATTGATTGGTTCATGCATCCCCATATTATTCAAAACTGGATGGATAGGTGGTACATGGTTTTTGATAAACCTCCCTGCAATAACATGGAGATGCCCTTATATTTTCTGAGAAAATTATGGATTGAGTTTATTATGGGTAAGCATGTCAACTAATTTGACATTGGTGAATTCCATGGGGTGGGTCAAGGGTCCGCACAGGATCGATATCATACCAGGAGCGACCCCGAGTTATGTGCCCGCCCCCCTAGGTGAAGGCCTGACCCCCCTACCCAACATCTTCCTATTGCAGATAACTTGAAACAGGTACAACTAGCCATCTCCTCATTGACTCCTAGCCTACTGCAACACAGTAAATTTGTTGCACTATATCGGCAAGAGGTTCCTTCTAGTGACATTGATAGAGGATTTGGAGCGTCATAATGCACAGGAGAGTACAATGAGGAGAGGGCACATGGACATAGAAGTCGTCCATGTGAATCATCTAGATTATTTTCAGCATGAAAGGAGAGAGGAGATATAATAAAGAAACATACACAGATATATCAAATATCCAATAATACAACAAATATATATCAAAGATATAACCATAAACACAGAGATATAATAATACACAATTTCTATTAATGAGTGAAATGTACAAAACTGTAGAAATACAATGTGAAAGACTCGCTAGAATGGTGACAACTTATCTCTAAGAAGAGATGTGATGGCTATGCTCATTCACAATAATATCATTGTTAAAATGAGGCTCCAAAGGCCTTTTTAACATAAATAAAATCCAAAACCCTAACCCCAGAAGATCAAAATCTAATAGTTTTGTGGACCTCATTTTCGGTAGTTTAGCGTATCAACTTCCCAGGGGCGTAACCTTGGCATACAATCTTCGTTTGGGGCGCACTATAGCTCATTGTAAAGGTATTGATGATGAGATTAATTTTTGTGGCTCAATGAGAGACTTTGGCTATCAATGAGGTGTCTTATCATGAAAATACGTCATTTAGGCCCTAAAAATGGCCCCATAAGTTTAAGACCCGACAAACTGCTAAAAATAGTAAATTTCCATAAAACTATTTTGAGCCAGTTGGAATAGGTGGTTGGACACCAATATCCACCTCAATCAATCCTCCCTCCTTAGGAAGAAATGGTCTCCATTGCGTTGAGTTCCCGGGGGAGAGGGGAAAGTGTTTGTTGAATCTGAATCTTGGTGATTTGCTTGCCTTGTTGGAGAAGTTGCGTTGCTTACCTTGTTGAAGACTATCAGGAACCTATCGTTGGAGGGGTTTAATCTATTCAACCAACTTGTTGTATCTTGGCTTGATTGAGCAACTTGTAGGTACCATTGTAGGTGAAGAACCAATATCTTCTTTCTCTTCTGCAACCTACTTTTGTTGGAAAGAAAGGTCTTGGGCCAAGGCTGCAGTGGTTGCAGTGTCCTTCTATTCATCTTTTGAACAGATTGTGAAGAGGATCAATTTTACAGTATGAGAGATTACCCTACGACACTATTTTGGTGGGACCATAGCCGTAACTACCTCTAGTATCCTGTATAGATGACCCCCCAGAGTAACAATGTCACTACGGGGTCGAGACTCATAAATATCATGGCACTTCCACATATATGGTTGGCCCAAAAGAACATCACAGACATCCAGCGGGGCAACATCACATAATACCTCATCCTTGAAGGGCTGGATGTCGTATGAAAATCGACAATGTTGGCTGACACGAAGATCTCATCCCATGCGAAGCCACCTGATGTTGTATGGTTGCGGGTGTGGTGTTGTTAATAATCCCAAATGTTTGATGACCTCTACTGAGATGAGCTTGTTCTGGCTTCTGCTATCAACAATAAAATGCAGCAAGGTCCCCTTCACCCACATCTATGAATGAAAAAGGTGCTCCCCCTCTTCAGGATCTGTTGGTTCTTCTGGTTTAATTGTTGCAGTCATGACAATAGCAGTGGGGTCTGTGTCGATGATCTTTGTTCTCCCATTATTTTCTGAATCAGGGTTCAACTCCTTTTCTTTGATATCGAACACCACTTTCCATTGTCCTTCTTCGTATCTCTGTTACCCTTCTTTTCATGTGGCTTGGACTAGTTTTCTAGAGGCTAGTTGTTAGGGCCATATTTACCATACTTTGGTTGTTGCGGATTTTCTGACCCGAACTCCCATTTGTTTTGGTGCCTAATTTTTTTTTTGATTTTGACAGCATATCAACATGCAACTCCCAATCATGATATGTCTAGGAAATCCATTTTGGTTTGGATGTACCTATGCAGAGTGGAAGACTCTCTAGAATGGTGGAAACTTATCTCTAGGAAGAGATGTAATGGCTACACTCATTCGCAAGAAGATAATTGTTACAATGAGGATCCAAATCCCTTTTTAACATAAATAAAATGCAAAACCCTAACCCTAGAAGATGAAAATCCAACAATTTTGTGGACCCCATTTTGGGTAGTTTGGTGTATCAACTTCCAGGGGCGTAACTTTTGCATATGATCTTCGTTTGGGGCACACGATAGCTTGTTGTAAAGGTATCAGCGAGGATATTCATTTTAGGGGATCAGATAGATCCCTAAACTATCATTGAGGTTCCTGATAGTGAAATTACATTGTTTAGGCCCTCAAAATTTCCACAGAAGTTTAGGACCTGACAAACTGCTAAAAATTGTAAATTTCCAGAAAATTGCTTTGAGCCAGTTGGAATAGGTGGGTGCCTATCAATATCCACCTAGTATAGTGAACCTCACAGATGCTTGAGTTGTGGGAAGACATGTCATGGGCCTATAGAGATCAGTGGACAACATAGCTTCATGGATGAGGTTAGTATCTTAACCCTCTTTATGTTTTTCATCCTTATATATTTATTTTGTATTTTGTGTATTTATATAGATATTTGATTGTATGTTGTTTTGCAGTTGTTGCGTCCCAACAATATACCCTCTATGACCATGGATGCATCAATTCCTAGATCCACCACTTATGCAACAATAGAGGCAGCATGCTCATTGGGTGCACCATACACATAGGTATGTATCACATTTGATAGATTCAACATAGTCATTTATTTATTTTATGGCATCCTCAATTTTTTTATATGTTCTCTTGTTTCTACAGGATTTGGCACCACGCGATGTCAGGGATTGTCCATCTAGGATGGACAAGTCACCAACGTCACATGTATCATGTGTAAAGTTAAATATCGTATAATTCTCAAATTAGTTGTGTATATGTTTTTCAATTTTACTATTTGGTACTAATAGTTCAATTTTATTCATATGCAGGTCGTCATTATATTTTCTAGGTATAGTAGTATTTCACCCTCTAGGAACTTCGACGTTGCTTCTAGGTTTCCTTTCTCCAGGCCTAGAGTGTTGGAATCACTTGTATAGCCTGTGAGGGTCCATCACAACCCACCTGTCTACCACCCACCCCCACCACCACTTTCGGCCCCATCGACAGAGACTGCCATAATAAAGGTTGTCTAGGAGTAGGTTGTACAACCTAGTGCTCCATGTTCTAGTGAACCTCCATCGATGCCTTATATATTCATGGTGAGATAATGCGTTGATGATATTTTTTGATGTTTCGTGAATTTTTTTTAACGTATATTTGTTTAATTTTCTTGACTTAATCCTTGTAACTGATGCAGGGTGACATTGCAGAGAGATTGGGGTCGCAGAGGAGGGTAACACCTTCACGATTGATAGTTTCATATGCAGTGAGTTGTCTTAGGTTAAATTAGAAAGTATCAATTTGTATGTCTATTAATTGATTTATGAAAAAAACTTATAACACTGTTTATTCTTTGTGCAGTCTCCAGAGCGTCAAAGCACACTTAGGCCTAGAACCTCTCGAGGTGCATCCTCGAGCAAGAGAAGAAAGATAGATTTCCAGGATGCTCCTGAGGGTGGCGAGGGTGGGAATGGTCAATGATTGACCAACTATTTCCATTTTGTAGCTAGGCCACGATATAGATGTTTTATATGTTAGGGAACTTGGTGTCGCTTTGTATATTGGGCATGAGTTGCTATTTTCTAAAAAATGTACAATTTAGACGATGTTGAGTATATATATATATATATATATATATATATATATATATATACATTTCATGGCACATTTTTTATGATTCTCATTGTTTCTACATTTGATGTTTATGAATCTATGAATTTCAAAGTGTTTGAATTCCAAAGTTTATGAATTTTATGTGTATTAATCCCTTGATTTGTTTCTAAAGTGATTATAAACACTTGCATTATGCATTAAGGATTAGCTTATGGTGGAAAATATTTCTAAGTTTTAAATCCATAAGAAATTAATGGTTCTCAAGTAGCATTGCTTGCTAATCAACCATGTATCTCTACATCATCGATAGATCATTCATTTTGAATTAATTGCATGAATGTTGTGGATATACATATTCTAACTCACAACCAACAATATGGAATACCTCTTGAATTATATCCATCTAAATCCAATGAAAATCCAGACTCAAATAGTGGTCACTTGAAAATATTGTGACCTTAAAAATGACATATTAAAATAATTTATTATAGAAATTATTTTTCTCATTTATCTTCTACATAATTGTAAATCACTTAACAATTTCATCTCAATGTTATTTTCTAGGGCACACACATTATTCCCCTCTTTTTATGCATGAAATATATAAAATAATTTGATTTATGTGTAACCCTTCATAAATGCCAAAAAAGACTAGTCAAGGACTCATTAATGCACATGTTTGTTTAGATTGTGTAGTGGGTATACGTAAATTTCGTTAAACCCATCAATTATTAATAACATTTATTTATTCTTCCATTATGTCCACTAAACTTATTGATTTTGATCAATAGAATGAGAGAGTTCACATGGAAACTAGATATTAGAATGGGTATCATTTTCCACCTACAAATAAAGGTTTTGAGGTTACATTTCATGACACACTATAGAAAGTAATTTTATGCTACCAAAATTCCTCTAGGGAGACTTGAAACCATTATTCTTTTCCCTTCACCATCTATGATAGTTTATTGCACATTCCTACCCAATTTTTCGGTTAGAGCACACAAGGAGACAAAAGACCCTCCCAAACACAATCCCAGAAACATGTTGATGTCATTCCATTGCCATGCCATGCCATTGTCATGCTATTGTCATTCCCTTCCAAGTCATTCCATGCCATGCCATTTCCATTTCCATGCCATTTTCAAACCTTTCCATGCCATGTCATTTCCATGCCATTTCCATGCCTTTCCATATTGTTAGGGTCCTAACACGCACATAGGTAGAACAATATATTTGGATGTAATAAAGGTCAATATTAATAAGGCCTTTCCATAAAATAGAATAAGGCAGATGTAAGAAGACCTAATAGAAGCTTCCACTTCTACAAGGATCTTCCTCTAGATTCTTCTTTTGATAGACATATTTAGTATAAATAGGAGTCGAGGGTATGAGAACCCTAGCTTGGATATTATTGTAATAGAGCTCTGCTCAACTGGAGGTTTCCCCCTCGAAGAGGCCTGTGAACATTGCTTTCAGTATCAAAGTGCTATTTCTGTTGTTATTCTTATATCATTTCAATGCTATTGTGGTGATTATTCTAGTTATATTACTGTTATTGTGCCATTACTAGCATTTTATTTCTGTTCTGCGTACTTTTTATATATGGTATATTATAAGTGGTATCAGATCACTTTCCTTGGCATAAATTGTGGGTAATTTTTTTTTCAAGGTAGAGAGGTATCCCGACGTCTTTAAGCCACAGAGTTCTATCGTTACGTGCATAAACCCGTGGTTGAGGGATTCATACACATAGGAAATACAAGTGGTACTTAAGCGCACATCCGTTGGCCACCCTTGTAACCCCTGTTGGTACCCCTTCGAGTGGTAGCGCATCAGACAACACCTGTGTATGGATTGACCTAAATTACCTGAAGCCCTCTTTAGATAAATCGATCGACCTCCTGACTGCTATAGTGCCACCAAGATCAACACTCGAGAAGATAATCTCTAGTACCTAGGTAGTCGGGTAGTACGGCTAAGGGTACGATCTATCCTCCTTAGTTAGGGCCCTAAGATATTGGGCCGAGTATTACTGTTGGAACTCGAATGTATATTAGATAGCTATAGCAGAGAGAAAACCCTTGTCTGTAGAACCCTTGAATACCTAACCCTTGGGGGACAAAAACATAAACAAATTAAAACAGACAAGATCTATTGTCGCGCAACTATGTTCAGGTTTCCAAATCACTACACATTTCTTCCTGGTTAAGCAATTGGGCATTTCATCACTGCAGTATTCTTCAGACCAGAGTATAACTCCACAGGTGTAAAAAAAAAAAAAAAATGTCTGGAAAGTTTTTTCACCATTATTTGAGACCTATTCCATTGGATTCACCTCTTCTCCCTTATCACTTTCATACATATCACTTTTTGGAAACTTTTTCACCCTCCTCACCCTTTTTCAGTTCTCTCGTCCTCATGGCCCATACTCGTAGCCAAGAATTGGAAGCTCGCTTCAATACCTTGCAATTTGGTCTCACCGATACCCAACAAGAAGTGAATCAACTCAGTGCCAATGTTGCCTCCATCAATACAACCATGTAGTCCTCAATGGAGGAAATCAAACAAGAACTGACCACCCAACTTGAATCTGTCTTTTCATCACTCTGCACCAAATTGCATATCCCTATAGATAACTCTTCCTCTGACTCACCTCCACATACTAATGGTGACCATTCCTCTCATTCCCATAACTTTCAGCACCATCACTTTCAACGTGACCTACGCCTTCCGCGGGTGGATGTGACCAAATTTGATGGCTCGGACCCCACTGGTTGGGTAACCCAAATGGAACATTATTTCTATTTATACGACATTATAGATGACTTGGCCAAACTACGGTATGGTTTTCTCCATCTAGATCAAGAACGTTGGCAATGGTGGCAATGGAGAAAAGCTTCCCATCAAGGGTATATTGATTGGACACAATTTGTGATAGAGCTTTATGAATGCTTTGACACTGACACCAACCATTTGGGCCATTTGAAAAAGTTGAAACAATCAGGAACAATGGAAGACTTTATAGCTTCCTTTGAGCGCCTAGCTTTTCAGACAGAGGGCATGTCTGATGCCTTTTTCTGAGAGTGTTTTATCAGTGTTGAAGGAAAATCTCCCTGTGGATAGGTAGATCTCCTCTTGAGAGATAGAATCTTAACTCTTAAGACATAAGATGTTTATCATGGTCACTGACTTCCTTTTAGATCTAGGTAAACTAACGTGTGAGGAGGAAGGAGAAGAGAAGTACCTTTTATCAGTGTTTGTCCCTGCACGTTCCGAGTTGAGCTCCAAACTTTCGCTCCTCGACAAGCCCTATAGACAAACAAGATACAACCAACTTCCTACCTTGCTGAGATTAGCTTAAAATAGATCTATCTACTTAGAGACAATTTCATGTGAGATCAAGCACAAACTAGAAAGAAACAGGCCAAGAAGTTTATATTGATAGAACAACAACGAAGAAAACTTACAACCATAGATGCGAGTGCAGTAGCTTCATCAAGTCCTCCTTGTCTAACCCTTGCTCCAAAGACCCAGGATCAGAATGAGAATAACTTCACTGATTATCCTCCTCCACTTCACTGTGTGTTTCCTATGAGATCATAGGTTTCATTCTTCCAAATCCTTCTCCCAAATATCACTTATGAGATCATAAGTTTGGTATCATTCTCCATCCCCGTTTCACCATAAGAAAGCTTGTTTATATAGGCTTGGAGAGGCTCAACCACTTGAGATATGTTTGGGGTAAGTTGAGGATTTTCCTCCTTGAGTTAGGGATCCTCCCTAAGATCATGGCTTGACCAAGGATTCGAATCCAACTGCCTTGCAAGATTGAAGAGATCTTTCCCCCATTCTTCTCAACAAACCAACTGCTGCCCAAAATAGATAGTGCTCATCCAAAAGGGTTGTCAGAGCGTTATAACGCTCCCTAGTAAGGTATATGGGGGCGCCAACACTCCCAAAAGTAGTAGCGCTCCTTCAAAATGGCAAAGGGAGTGTTATAACGCTCCCTAACAATATATAGGGGGGTGCCAGCACTCCTGAGAGAGGTATAGGGGAGCACTCTCCTCTAAAAACTTAAATTCAGTGGTTCTTTCAAATGGCAAGAGGTACATAACTCTTTTAACCCATTCTTCTTCCTCCAAATCAAGTGTTTGAGGTGTTTCAAGTGTTTTTCCAATGTCGTTATAGGCACAACATAGACATTATGGTAGTATGCCTTTCTTGACACTTGCGACACTTGTGAGAAAAATGCGACACTTGCGACACTTGTAATGACGACACTTGCGACACTATCGAAGTGAGTAGTTTTGATGTGTAACAGATTGCCCCCCAAAGTATGAAGTTAGAAGATGAGAACTGATAACTGAAATGCTTTGCAAACTTTAAAGAAAGGGTATAGACGCAGAGAACCTGACAGAAGATGCACACAAAAATCTAACAAATATTATGACATGTTTCAAACCCAAGGCAGACATACCTATGCTTGGGTGATAAAGAGTTGCAAGATATGGCCGCCATAAAATACACTGTGGATCCATAATTGTATTGATAAAAGATATAGCCACCAAGGATACAATATGGATCTATACTCCTATGACCTAAACTGATCGTATCCACAAAGAATACACAGTGGATCTACGAGATGACAAGACATAGCCACGACCAATACAAAGTGGATCTATGTGACAATATATGTGTCATTGTTCAAGAGAAACTCCTTCGCAACCTGGGAAAAGTACATATCAGAGTGATGACTCAACCCAGGGTCTTCTTACCGATCCTGATGTAGTACGAATCTAACCATGTGAATAGATGTACTGATGTCTAACATGGAAGAAACCACTTGATTACTGGTCAATGATGTAAACCATTAACAAGAACGAGGGAAATCATCATTAATATCAATGATTCCCAAGGTACCCTAGTACATTCCAACTAATGTGAATGAATGAGCTGAAGTCAAACATCCGTGGAATCATTCGATCAGAGGTCAATGATGTAAACCCACTGTCGAATGTGAGGAGGCCTACCATTGAGGCATGTAGGTCCCAAAGTACTAATTGGTTTCTAAGTCTAGTTCCTGGATAATGTGTTGAAGTCGACAGAAATAGACTCATCGAAGGAGGGCCTTGATGTATCCCCCATCAACGACATGAAACATACACAGAGATGTAATTGGTAGATCAAATGAACATGGACTGACATGGGTATTGAGACAAGATATTTGTGATGGATGACTCTCGAGGCGGATACTTCCCTTGAAAAATGAAGGCACAACAACATAAAAGCAACTTCTTCCAAGTAACAAGTTGTAATCGAGGGGAGCATCGACCACCTCGACATCAACAGTAACAATTTTTCCACCCAATTGGATGGGCAGGGACTGTAAAATCCCATGGGGATGAAAACCTCGCCCATCAAAGGCGCGTAACATCGTTGGGGATTTGTTGAGTGCTGGTGATTTTAAACCTTTCCAACATGCTACAGACATGACACAAGTTGAGGCTCCCTCATCCAGAATAGTTCGGTGGATTTGTTGGTTGTGAACAACAACATCAACTTGGAAAGAAAGTTGGTGGGAGAGTCGAGATGCATAATTATCTAGGTTAAACATGATATGGTTTGATGACTCAGGATCAACAACGCCAAGAGCAGCCAAGAGCGTTCTACGTTGATTGGGGCAGTTCTGTAGAACTTTTAACGCAGACATAGCGCACGGTGCTTGAGCCAAATCTTCAACAATGTCGTAGTTCTGGGCGGCACGTGAACTAGGATTAAAGGTAGATTTACATATAGTTCTCTTAGGAGGGTGTAAGATAGATTCAAATGTGGGTTTCTCAATTTGAAGTTGTCCAGACGGACAATTAACCGATGGAAGACTAACGGAGGATGATGATGGATCCGGTAAATTACCGGTGCCGTTAGTGTCTTTTCCTTTATCAGGGTTACCTGGTGTGTCGTATGTCTTAGAGAGAGTGGTCAAACTGATCCCATTAAACATATAAATATGTGCACTCGACAAGGCCTCATCATGAGGATCGCTAGAACTACCCCCAGGAGAGGGGGTTTGAGCAACCATGGATTGCTGCTGTGGAAAAGGCTGAGTAAGCACAACGGGTTGTGACTTTCCTTGGAAAATTTTGGCCACTTCATTGCGAAGTGGACAATATCGAGTGTAGTGATCGTCACCACAAATGATACACAGGAATTTCAGTTTCCGTTGTGATTGCTTTTCAGTAGCAGGTGTTTGATTTTTTGGTTGTTCGTTATTATTTTTTGATTTATTCTTTGTCTTCTTCTTACTTCTGGATTGTTGTGAAGGAGCATATTGAATTGCATTCACCTCAGAGATATGAGTTTGGGGGGAGGTAGAGGAGAGTGTGAGCGATTGGAAAATAGATTGATTTTTGATGGAATCGATAACACCATCCGCATGAGATGAGGATGATGGTTTGGATGGATCGGTATTAACTCAAGCAACATTCAGAAGAAAATCATACAAAGTACCAGACCGGGAATAAACTAAATCTAAATACTGAGCTTGAGCGATGGCTTGTTCCTTGGTGACCGCACCACCCATAGCGACATCACGAGCGATCGGGGGTAACAGTGATTTAGTAAACCATTCCGCCAATAGTATGTCAGGAATGACTGCCTTGATCATCCTTCATCGTCGCCTCCACTCATGAATATGGTCAAAGATATGCACGAAGTTAGTTTGACGAAGGGAGGTCAAGAGTTCAGTACCCATCTCGTAGAGAATAGGCAGTTGAAAGTGCTTGAGGAAAGACATGGCAAGGGAATTAAAATCATGAAAAGAAGCACGTGATAGTTCAATATACCACTTTGCTACCGAACCAGTAAGTGTTTGCTGGAAAAGACGCAAACGTATAGAATCATCCATGAGGGAGTTTGATGAACACCACAAATGGAAATTCATCACATGGTTGTTCGGATCTTCGCCATGGTTTCTGTTAAATTTCGGAATATCAGAAGGAAGTTTAGCTAGAATGACTGGCCAAACCGGTGAATGAAAAATAGGATCATTAGTTAACCGAGACAAGTCTGGGAGATCCAGAGTTGCAAGGAAAGGTAGCTCTCGGTTAATTTGCGAATGATACTGGTGCGGCATAGGAACACCAGTAGGACCATAAACTGGGTTAGGTGGATAGTTGTAACCAGTAGGTCCTCCTACATACGGTTGTTGTTGGCCAGGATAAGAAGGATTCGATGATGGATGAGAAACATTGGCATAACCAGATGGGTTCTGAGCATTATAAGATGGGTGATTTATTTGCCCATGAGGAGGATAAACATTTTTCCCTTGAGAATGGTAAGGAGTAGATCCCAGAGGTAGATACACATTAGACCCATGAGGAGGATAAGATTGTAGTCCCAGAGAACTCCAAGTGGTGTTTGGGATGCCGCCCAGATAAGACTGTCTGTAAGATGTTCCGGAAGGAACAGGATTGGATACTCCTCCTAGTGGGTTATTATACAAGTGCCCCCCAATGTGGGGTTGAGTAAAAGTTCCTCCCGAAGATAATCCCCAGGATTGTGAAGGGTTTCCAACAAATGAGGGTTGCTCCCCTGCTAGCAGTGGATTTATGACCGGGGTATGAATGGAAAATAGAGGTTTCCCTCCAGGAGGAGCATGAAAAGGTGGTTGTCCCCCGGGAGGGGTAGGCCCACCATGGAAAGGTAGTCCTCCAGGAGGGGAAGGTTCATTGGATGGTGGTTTCCCTCCAGCCGGTTGTGTTTGGCCAGCAGGGGTTTGCATTCTCGGGTGAGAAGATGTCCCAGCAGGATCATGTGGAGCTGTAGAGTAAAAGCTTGTAGAAATGGGGGTAGAGATTGAAGTGCTTTGGAGATGAGTAGAGGTGATGAGTCCAACATTAGGATGGACTTGTGCTGGTGTAACAGTAGGGTTAATAACCTGATTGACTGGGTGATTCATGGTTTGACTGAATGGTCCTGTTTCACTAGGAGGGTCATGAGGATGAAAGGGTTGTCGAAAAGATTAGAAATGTTCATAGAGATCGCGTCCCGATGAAGTCCTCCATACAGAATGAGCAGGTGTGGGATTGGTGTCTACTGCGGTGCTAGGATGAACAAGATTCCTATACTCATCACCAAAGATTGGTTCTTTGGATCCCATATATGTTTTGGTAAAAATCCTCTCTGGTAATCATGGTATCTCTTCGTCTATGACGTTCCCAAGGGAGTCTAAACGAACTAAAAGTGGTTCTAGAGGGGTTACCGACATAGATGTCGTGGGATTTTCAACCGTAACCAAAGTGCCTTCTGAGTTATCTAACGGAGGAGCAATAACACTTCCAACTTCGGATTGATTTTCTACCTCTCTACGGTAGTTTTCTTCTGGAGGGTTAGGAGGTAAGGGTTGATAGCCTTCCGGAGGCAGCCCTTGCATCCTACATGATCAACGAAGACCTTTATCGTCTATGGGCTCAATTGTGGAAAATAACAAAACACACTGAAAATCTAGGGCCAACTAACAAAAAGAAACAACATACGCTAATAAAATCTAGGAATCAACCAAGCAGACAAAACTTCTCTCGATGATCGCACTAGTTGGTGATGAAATCTAACGTCGTGTGATCAAGTCAAGAAGGGGATAGGATATGGTGGAATAGTTACAATGGTGACCTTCTTAACGTACTTTCACCTTGGTGCAAGCTTCCACGCAGTAATTGTGGATTTACCCTCCAAGGAGCCCAAGTGAGTTTGACCAATGTCTGTTCCAGGTACAGTGAGACTTCCCTTCACCGTCACCTTGTGTAAGTACCTAAATATTATGGCAACTAAGTACACCAATTCGCAGTGAGTCCCTGGGCAGGTACAGTCGACAGTCCGATCCAAAACGTATGGGCAGGATAACAAGTCCAAAATCAACCCGAGAGGCTCCCACACATAATCGTGGGTATACCTCCAAGTGACCCCCAATATACGATCCGACCACTACAAACAATTGAACCACGGAGGGATAATCTTCGTAATTCACCCAAATGCAACCTCGTGCGTAACCCCTTTGTGAGAGGGGGATCCCAGAAAACCAATACGACAATTGGATTTGACTGTCCCTAGCTCAGGATGCTAATGTTTGTTTTAAAAACATTGGAGAGTTGTACTCACAGCCTAATCCAAAGTGCTAACCCTAGTCTACTTTTGGTGGAAGATCCTAAAAACAAAAAATGTTCTAGATAATTTTTAATTAGCATTCGTTTTACAACTGTTCTTTACTCAGAGGGTGTATGAAAGTGAAACTGATGGAATGAGGACTCAATTCCCAAAAAGATGCATGAAATATGATAAGCAATCATTTTTTTTCAATGAACACCTATTTAAGGGAAAGAGAAAGAGTCTTTTTCACTTTCAAACACTAATATGAAACGTCCTCAAATCAATTGGTTCTCAATCGAATCCAATGCAACGCTAAAACATTTTCAAAAATACCTTCTAATATGCAAACCAATCACTAAAATGTATCTTTTGTCATTTGTATGCGAATGATGATTAATTCAATGCAAAGACTTCTCCTGCTAACTACCTTTTCAGATCAAGGAGATTCAGACAAGTATGATTAGATTTCGCACACATGACACACACTCTTTTGATATGATTGAAACAAGAAGCAAACATAAAACAAATATAAAAAATCAAAATCAAACAATTCACACAAAAGAGAGATGTTTAAGAACAATGGCCTCAAAGAACCAAACAAGATGATTCACAGATTGTTGATGCCCTTCACCAGAGTTCCCGCTCAGTCGGATAGGAGAGAAGAAAGCAGTGGATTGATTTCAAGCTCTCAACAATAGAAAAACTGAAAATAAGGAAGAAGGCCACCAACTCTGAACAAAAAAGTGTTTATTTCTCAGAAGGAGGGATGCCAAAGTTCAATAGGAAGAAGCCTTGGATCATAAAGAACCTCAGCAAGTGAAAAAATAGGGTCTGGACCTCAAAAAATGCAATTCTGGAAAGGATTTTTGCAAAGGGAGGCTGGCGCTCTGGTGTAAGGGGCACCCGAGCATTATAACACTCTGTCTAAATCTTTCAGGGAGTGCTGGCACTGAGCTAACACAAGCACAGGGGCGCCAGGCTCCAAAAACGCAGAAAAATGTCCAAAAACCCAAATTTCAGTCAAATTTTTGTCAATTAGGATGAATGTGATAGGCTAAGAGTCCAATCAGCATGTGAAATCAAACATATGGGGTGAAAAAGGTCTAAAAACAATCAAAGGTTAAGACAAGGTCTATAAGGAAGACCAAAAATGAAAATTTTCTATTCGTCTCCCCAGTGGAGTCGCCAATTTTAGTTGAAGGAAAATCTCCTTGCGGACAGGTAGATCTCCTCTTGAGAGCTAGACTCTTAAATCTTAAGACAGAAGATGCTTATCATGGTCACTGACTTCCTTTTATATCTAGGTAAACTAACATGTGAGGAGGAAGGAGAAGAGAAGTACCTTTTACCAGTGTTTGTCCCTGCACGTTCCGAGTTGAGCTCCAAACTTTCGCTCCTCGAAAAGCCTTGTAGACAAACAAGATACAACCAAATTCTTACCTTGTTGAGATTAGCTTAAAATAGATCTATCTACTTAGAGACAAGTTCATGTGAGATCATGCACAAACTAGAAAGAAACAGGCCAAGCAGATTATATTGATAGAACAACAATGAAGAAAACTTACAACCGTAGATGTGAGTGCAACAGCTTCGTCAAGTCCTCCTTGTCTAACCCTTGCTCAAATGACCCAGGATTAGAATGAGAATAACTTCACTGATTATCCTCCTCCACTTCACTGTGTGTTTTCTATGATATCATAGGTTTCATGCTTCCAAATCCTTCTCCCAAATATCACTTATGAGATCATAAGTTTGGTATCATTCCCCATCCCCCTTTCACCATAAGAAAGCCTGTTTATATAGGCTTGGAGAGGCTCAACCACTTGAGATATGTTTGGGGTAAGTT
Organism: Picea engelmannii; assembly: GCA_009831015.1. Taxonomy (NCBI): domain Eukaryota; kingdom Viridiplantae; phylum Streptophyta; class Pinopsida; order Pinales; family Pinaceae; genus Picea; species Picea engelmannii. The sequence goes on from ML785856.1 coordinate 780,116, forward strand.
GAGGATTTTCCTCGTTGAGTTAGGGATCCTCCCTAAGATCATGGCTTGACCAAGGATTCGAATCCAACTGCCTTCCAATATTGAAGAGATCTTTCCCCCATTCTTCTCAACAAACCAACTGTTGCCCAGAATAGATAGTGCTCCTTCAAAAGGGATGTCAGAGCATTATAACACTCCCTAGTAAGGTATAGGGGGGAGCAAACACTCCCAAAAGTAGTAGTGCTCCTTCAAACTGGTAGAGGGAGTGTTATAACACTCCCTAACAGTCTATAGGGGGGCGCCAACACTCCTGAGAGAAGTATAGGGGAGCGCTCTCCTCTAAAAACTCAAATTCAGTGGTTCTTTCAAATGGCAAGAGGTACATAACTCTGTTAACCCATTCTTCTTCCTCCAAATCAAGTTTTTGAGGTGTTTCAAGTGTCTTTCCAATGTCGTTATAGGCACGACATAGGCATTATGGCAGTATGCCTTTCCTGACACTTGCGACACTTGTGAGAAAAATGTGACACTTGCGACACTTGTAATGACGACACTTGCAACACTATCGAAGTGAGTAGTTTTGATGTGTAACAATAAGTGGCCTCAAGGATGAGATTCGGGCCCATGTCCTCATGGATTGGCCTCAGAGTTGAGTGGAGGCTACGAAAAGAGATAAAGAAGAACAACAAGTTGTATCCTCTCAAAACCGAAAACCCTCCTTTATCCCTCGCCCTAAACCTGTAAATCCCACTACTCCCTTCGCTCCACTAAAGATACAAAAATTGACTAGGGATGAAATGGTTGAACGCCAACTTAAATGCCTTTGTTATAATTGTGATGACAAATATTTCTCGGCCCACAATTATAAGGAACAAAATATTTTTATGGCCATCTCCGAGGATATTTTAGAAGAGAATGTCGAAGCTCCCCTTGTGTCTGAGTCACCTGAAACCACTGACATAACCCCTGCCTCAGACCCTCCTGAAGTAGAACTGGTCATTTCCCTCAATGCTCTCACTGGCTTCTCTTCTCCCCAAACCCTCAAGCTAATCGGTTACATAAAGCATCGAAAGGTCATCATTCTGGTTGATAGTGGAAGCACCCATAATTTTATTCATCACCGCATTGCCCAAGAAACTCATTGCTACATCCATGCCATCAACAATTTCCAAATCATGATTTCCAATGGTGGTTCCATGAAATGTGGAGGGTTTTTTGAAAATGTGTGTCTCCAAATTGGTGACTGCAACCTAAAATCTCATATGTTTGCTATTGACATGGGTAGTTGTGACATTGTGTTGGCTGCAGAATGGCTAAGGAATTTGGGTCCCATTCTCATGGATTTTAAGGAATTAACCATGCAATTCGATGAGGAGGGCCACCAATATAAATTCCAAGGCATCACCGCTAGTTCACTTGAGATCATTAGTTCTCATCGCATGGAAAAGCTGCTCAAAAAAGGTCATTCTGGTGTTATTGCCCAACTCCATGCCATACTTGCAACAGAGACGCCCTCGGTGCCGCGAGACCTCCAAGCCATCCTTTATAAACATTAAATGGTATTTTCCACTCCCCAAGGACTCCCTCCTTCCCATGGTGTGCATGATCATTCCATTCCCCTTGTACCCGGAAGCCTTCCTTCCAATATCCGTCTGTATTGTCACCCCTTTTCCCAAAAAAATGAAATTGAGAAAATGGTCCAAGAACTCCTTAATGCAGGAATTATCCTCCCTAGTTCGAGCCCCTACTCTTCTCCTGTGGTCATGGTCCTTAAGAAAGAAGGTTCTTGGTGAATGTTTCTTGACTTCCGTACCCTCAACAAACTGACCATTAAAGACAAATTCCCCATTCCTGTCATTGATGACCTCTTGGATGAATTGAGTGGTGCCCAATTCTTTTCTAAACTTGATCTTTGTTCTGGCTACCACCAGATACGTATGAAAGAGGAAAACATTCCCAAGACTTCCTTTAGAACTCATGAGGGCCACTATGATTTTTTGGTCATGCCCTTTGGCTTGTGTAATTCCCCCTCCACCTTCCAAAGCCTCATGAATCATGTCTTTCATCCTATTCTCTGTCATTTTGTCTTATTTTTCTTTGATGATATTCTCATCTATAGCAAAACCTAGACATACCATCCTGCTCATGTGGATCGAGTTCTCCATCTACTCTCTCAGCACCAACTTTTCCTGAAACAGTCTAAATGTGCTTTTGGCGCCTTAGAAGTAGAATACTTGGGTCATTTGGTTGGAAAGGATGGCATCCGGGTGGATTCGAAAAAGATTGAAGCTATTCAAGACTGGCCTCACCCAAAGACTCTCAAAAGCTTGCATGGATTTCTAGGCTTAACAGGGTATTATCGAAAGTTTGTTAATAATTATGGAAAGATCGCAACACCTCTCACTGCTCTCCTAAAAAATAACTCTTTCACTTGGACTCCATCCGCTGCTCAAGCTTTTCAAACCTTGAAGATGGTCATGTGCACCACTCCAGTTCTGGCCCTTCCTAATTTCACAAAGACCTTTGTGTTGGAATGTGATGCCTCAGGCAAAGGAATTGGTGTTCTCCTTATGGAAGAAGGTCGACCTTTGGCCTTTACCAACAAGAAACTATCTGAAAGAGATATGGGAAAATCCATCTATGAAAAGGAAATGATGGCTATTCTACATGTCGTTGATCTGTGGTGCCCTTATCTATTGGGGCAACATTTCCAAATTAAGACAGACCATCAAAGCCTCAAGTATTTTATGGAACAACGTATTTCCTCCCCGGAGAAACAAAAATGGGTGACTAAGGTCTTTGGATATGATTATGAGATCATTTTCAAGAAAGGCAAAGACAATGTGGTTGCGGATGCACTTTCTCGAAAATATGAAGATGAAGGATCCATTTTTTTCTCTTTCTTTCATTGTACCAGATTGGCTCCAAGCCGTTCGTCGGTAATGGCTACAAGATCTCAAAAAGTTCACATTTGATCCAACAATTGCAGTCCAATGCTCCAGCTCCCCCAGGGTACTCTTGGCTCCATAATGAGATTCGATACAAAGGCTGTTTGTATTTAAGTAAACAATCAAAGCTTAAATCCATGGTAATTTCTGAGCTTCATGCTACACCCATAGCGGGGCACTCCAGATTCACCAAAACCTATGACAGGGTCAAACATTCTTTTTTCTAGGATGGTATGATACAGGACATCCGTAATTTTTTCGCTGAATGTGATGTGTGTCAATGCAAAAAGGGAGAAATAGTCAAATCTCTGGGCACACTACAACTGCTTCCAATTCCACATGCTATTTGGAAAGATATATCTATGGATTTTATTATCAGTTTACCCAAATCGGGAAATAAATCAGTCATCATGGTGGTTGTTGATCGCCTTTCCAAGTATGCTCATTTCTGTGCTCTTCAACACCCATTTACAACATCCACAGTGGCTCAAATTTTCATGGATCAGGTATTCAAGCTTCATGGCATGCCACACTCTATTCTTTCTAATTGCGACCCAACTTTCACAAGAAATTTTTGGCAAGAAATGTTCAAGCTACAAGGAACCCAATTGCATCTCAGCACAACTTATAATCCCCAGACTGATGGTCAAACGGAAGTTGTCAACTAGTGTCTGGAAACATATATGAGGTTTTTTGCTTTAGAAAAGAAAAATCAGTGGGCTCAATGGTTACCCCTAGCTGAATGGTGGTACAACACTTCATACCATATAGCTACATGCATGACTCCTTTTGAAGAGGTATATGGACAGAAACCACCTTCAGTTCTCTCATACTTGTCGGGTGCCTCAAAGGTCCAGGCGGTTGACCACACACTTACAGTTCGAGAGGCTATTCTCCGTACCCTCAAAGAGAATTTGGTCATGGAACAGAATCACATGAAGCAATAAGCAGATTAAGGTCGCTCTGAACGTCAATTTGGAGAAGGGGATCAGGTGTTTCTTCGACTGCAACCTTACAAGCAAACTTCCCTCAAGGCCGAGCATTGTCAGAAGCTAGCGCCCAAATTTTATGGTCCTTATACAGTTCTCAAGCGTGTGGAACAAGTAGCCTATCAGTTATCTTTTCCCAGTCATTCGAAGCTACATCTTGTTTTTCATGTTTCATGCTTAAAGAAGGTGATTGGAGCTAAGTGCAAAATTCAAACCAACCTTTCTAAGTTATATGAAGAAGGATCTATTTGGCTACAACCACAAGCAGTTTTGGACCAGCGTGAGTGTCTCCTGCATCAGAGAACCATCAAGGAAGTGCTAGTCCAGTGGAAAGATACAACTCTAGCATATGCCACTTGGGAACTAGCTACCATTCTTTAGCAATTTCCACATCTCAAGCCTTGAGGACAAGGCTGCTTTGAAGGGGGCAGGCATGTTAGGGTCCTAACCCGCACATAGGTAGAACAATATATTAGGATGTAATAAAGGTCAATATTAATAAGGCCTTTCCATAAAATAGAATAAGGTGGATGTAAGAAGACCTAATAGAAGCTTCTGCTTCTAGAAGGATATTCCTCTAGATGCTTCTTTTGATAGACATATTTAGTATAAATAGGAGTCGAGGGTATGAGAACCCTAGCTTGGGTATTGTTGTAATATAGCTCTGCTCAATTGAAGGTTGCCCCCTCGAAGAGGCATGTGAACATTTCTTTTAGTATTAAAGTGTTATTTCTGTTGTTATTCTTATATCATTTCAGTGCTATTGTGGTGATTGTTTTGGTTATATTACTGTTATTTTGCCATTACTAGCATTTTATTTCTGTTTTGCATACTTTTTATATTTGGTATATTACACATATCATGCCATTTCCATGCCAATGCTATGTCTTGATAAGACATGCCATGGGATTCCATTTCTATGCCTTTCCAAGCCATGCCATGCCATTGTCAAGTAGCTTCCCATGCCTTGTTATGTAGTTTCCCATTTTAACCTATATAACAATAAATATAACTTTCCATTGTCATGACATAACATTTCCATTCATCACCAAGCCAATAAATTATATTAACTAAGTTAGAACATGATAAATAAAACAACCCTTAAGACAAGTAATAATTAAATGAAAGGGGGCTGAAAATGCAAGCATAAACTAGGGTTTAGATAACAAATGCTTGTTGAAATGCAAGATGAAACTTAACAACCCTATAATATTCAAGACATCAAGCAATGGTATGGTATAGTATACATTGAAAATGGTATGCTATGGTATGTCATGCATTGTCAATGACAATGGAAATGGAATGCATTTCCTTGTCATTGTCTTGTATGGTATGCATTGCAATGGTATGGTATGGTATGGTATACATTGCCTTGCCATTGTATGGTATGCATTGGAAACGGTTTGGTATGGTATGCATTGGCATTGGCAATGGAAATGGAAATGGTATGGTATGCATTGGCAATGGTATGGCATGCATTGGAAATGGTGTGCTATGGTATGGTCTGCATTAGCAATGGCAATGGAAATGGTATGCATTTCCTTGTATGGTATTCATTGGAAATGGTATGGTATGGCACGGTATGGTATGCATTGGTAATGGGAATGGTATGCATTGTCTTGCAATTGTATGGTATGCATTAATGGTATGGTATGGAATGGTATTGTATCATATGCATTGGCATTGGCAACGGAAATGGTATGGTATGCATTGGCAATGGAAATGGTGTGCATTGGCAATGGTATGGTATGTTATGGTATGGTATGAATTGGCAATGTATGCATTTCCTTTCCATTGTATGGTATGCATTCGCAATGGTATGGTATGATACTAAATGCATTGCCAATAGAAATGGTATGGTGCTCATTTGAAATGGTATGCTATGGTATGGTATGCATTGGAAATGGAAATGGAAATGGTATGCATTGGAAATGGCATGCATTGGCAGTGGAAATGGTATGCATTGTCTTGCCATTGCAATGGTATGGATTTCCTTGCCATTGCCTTGTATGGTATGCATTGGAAATGGTATGGTATGGTATGGTATGCTAGGCATTGGAATTGGAAATGGCAATGGAAATGATATGGTATGGATTGGAAATGGTATGGTATGGTATGGTATGCATTGTTTTGTGATTGCCTTGTATGGTATGCATTGTCTTGTGATTGCCTTGTATGGTATGCATTGCCTTGCCATTTCCTTGTATGGTATGCATTGGAAATGGTCTGGTATGGTATGGTATGATATACATTGGCAATGTAAATGGTATGCATTGTCTTGCCATTGTATGGTATGCATTGGCAATGGTATGGTATGGTATGGTATGGTATGCCCTAGCTTTGGAAATGACGATGGAAATGGTATGCTATGCATTGGCAATGGTATGCTATGGTATGGTATCCATTTACAATGGAAATGGTATGCTATGATATGCAATGGTATGGTATGCATTGGCATTGGAAATGGAAATAGAAATGGTATGGTATGGATTGCCTTGACATTGTATAGTATGAATTGGCAATGGTATGGTATGGTATGCATTGGAATTGACAATGGAAATGGAAATGGTATGGTATGCATTGGCAATGACAATGGAAATGGTATGCATTGCCTTGCCATTTCCTTGTATGGTATGCATTGGAAATGGTATGGTATGGTATGGTATGCATTGGAAATGACAATGGTATGCATTAGCAATAGTATGAATTTCCTTTCCATTGTATGGTATGCATTGGAAATGGTATGGTATGGTACGGTATGCATTGGCATTGTAAATGGCGATGGTAATGGTATGGTATGCATTGGAAATGGTATGGTATGCATTGGCAATGGTATGCTATGGTATGGTATGCATTGGAAATGGAAATGGTATGCATTGCCTTGCCATTTCCTTGTATGGTATGCATTGGAAATGTTATGGTATGGTATGGAATGGTATGCATTGCCAATGGCAATGGAAATGGTATGCATTGGCAATGGAAATGGTTTGCATTGGCAATGGTATGCATTGCCTTACCATTGTATAATATGCATTGGCAATGGAAATGGTTTGCATTGGCAATGGTATGCATTGCCTTACCATTGTATAATATGCATTGGCAATGGTATGCATTGCCTTACCATTGTATAATATGCATTGGAAATGGTATGGTATGGTATGGTATGCATTGGTATTGTCAATGGAAATGGAAATGGTATGGTATGCATTGGCAATGGTATGCTATGGTATGGTATGCATTGGCAATGGAAATGGTATGCATTGGTATGGTATGCATTGCCTTGCCATTTCCTTGTATGGTATGCATTGGAAATGACAATGGTATGCATTTCCTTTCCATTTTAAGGTATGCATTGGAAATGGTATGGTATGGTATGGTATGCATTGGCATTGGAAATGGTATGGTATGCATTGGAAATGGAAATGGAAATGGTATGCATTTCCTTTCCATTGCCTTGTATACTATGCATTGGCAATGGTATGGTATGGTATGGTATGGTATGATATGCATTGGCAATGGTATGGTATGGTATGCATTGGCAATGGAAATGGTATGCATTGGCAATGGTATGGTATGGTATGCATTGGCATTGGCAATGGCATGCATTTCCTTGCCATTGTATATGGTATGCATTGGCAATGGTATGGTATGGTATGGTATGGTATGCATTGGCATTGGAAATGGTATGGTATGTTATGGTATGGTATGCATTGGCATTGGAAATGGTATGGTATGTATTGGAAATGGTGGACAGATGGTGGGAAAATAGATATGGTGTGTATGAAAAATCTTCAATCTAGTGGTAGGAAGTGATCTATTCTCTTCTAAAACAAAACGATAATGAGAGAACCAATAGGCAGGAACATAATGAAATACGTAAAGCCTGTGCATATGATATTTGGTGCAAGCTGAACGAAATAGCAATACAACCTAAAATTGATTGTAATAAGCCACTGAATTATTTCAGCGTTTGGTCTAGCTAGCTGGCATGTAGAGCATGTGTACACACTAATGTTATATGCATGATGAAACCATTACTAAAATTTACTGAAGGATCCTCTCCTGCACTGCTTTTATTTACTGACAATATACTCACTACATGTAGAGCATGTGCACACACTGACAGATTCTCTTCCACCAGTCAAGTTTAATAGGCCACTGCATATAATTATATTGTACCTTATGAAGGAAGGTTTCCACTAGTCGAGTTTAATAGGCCACTGGATTGTTTTAGAGTTTGGCCCAACTCGCTGGAATGTAGAGCATGTGCACACTGATAGATTCTCTTCCACCACAATTGTGTTTCCCGATTTCAATGATAATTGCAGAAAAATTAAAAACGTTGAAAGCAGGCCTGGAATTTCAAATTTATTTTGCTTGTCAAATGAAAATTTGATGAGGATCATTTGTTTTCCATGCCTGTCATTTAACGTTTAATGCAGATTTATGAGTGTCATTTTTTTTGTTATATGCAAATTTCAAAACCCTGTATATATATGAAGTAGTCATCCAAATTCAAATTTTCTGAAATTATCCAAAATAACCCAATGTAACTAGATTACTTGAAAACCCAATTACTTAAGTAAATCTTATTTCCAAATGTAATTTGGTGATAATATTCTATTAACAATGAATCGAAACACATAGGGATATTATTAACATGTTCGGCCTCTCACAATTGCAATCTCTCATATATCAAAATCCCCAATAAAGAAAATGATGATGCCCTTAAAATCCAATTTCTCATGTCTATCATCCTCTAGAGGATAAAATATACTCGTAGCTTAATCCTGTTGAAAGCACACATCACTTGCCAACAAAAAACATTATATTTCTTCACATTTGGTGGAAAGGAGTTGTTGCCACAAGGAACCAATTATATATGTAAATAATAACAAAAACAAAGCCAAGCTAACATGGTTTGGACATAAGTGATGTCATTATTGAGATTTTACTATATGTGACTCTAGAATAAAATTAAACAATATTTAAAAAGATGTGATTCCTAATATTCTACATTATGTAACCCCACAATGAAATTAAACAATATTTGAAAAGATGAAATTGAACATGGGTCTGTTAATGACAACAATGACAACAGTGATAATTCTTATATATCGCAATTGGATCACAATTCTCTAATGTGGATATGTACTAATCCCACCTCCTCATTATATATCTTTGCAAGTGAACAAGACTTAAATTTGTCTTTGCACATGGTTGCAAACTGATGCAGTGCATGCCCTTCTGGGGAAATTAAAATCATCTTTCTCATAAATTATTCAAAGAATTTGAAAACATAAAGCCTTATAATTACCTTTAGGGATAGGGACTTAGAGCCGGAAGAGACTTTGAACTTGGAACTTTTGAAGACGGAATGTGTGATCTTCTGATAGTGCATTATTGTCGCTTGTACAACCATTTGAAAAAACCCACTCTTTCTCATATGAATGCATTGTATCTCATATGAATGCATTGTATGGGGAATCAAATCAGGTATAAGAAAATCATTCTAATATTGAATGAATGCTAGAAATTTGAGTATTCTGCTAGCCAAAGATTAATTATTAAAAGAAAAAAAAAACTACAGCCATTCAATCATGGAAAACAAAAGAAAATAGGATTTTGATAGAGAGTAGGACAATAACTCCCAATACTCTTAAAGGCTACAAATATGCAAAATTTGTATGGTATGGTGGAATTACAGGAAAGGGACTATTTAACAAAATTCAAGATTTTAATTAAACCAATTCAAATTCTCAATGAACTTATTGTAACAAGATGATCATCCTTCACCATCAGCGTGCCTTGATGTCCATATTCATGTCTACACAATGTTCATCAAAATCCTTAAATTTCTTGGAAGTTAGATGAACAGAGCAGACCCGTTGCTTAGAGAAAAGTTGAATGATGAGTGGATTATGGATTATAATCCATGGACATTGGAATTTAGTAATCCAAATGAGTTGTAAAAACATTAAACTTCATTTACCCCTTAAGGAACCCCTGCCCAGTGTCACAAGCAACAACGTTGCCTTGCCAAGCTATGCTTATAGCCTATAGGTATAGAGTTAAAATATTTCCCTGTTGATCTCCCATTAGATGAAGAAGTTCTTTGATGATCTCCTTTTGATCTCCATTTATTAGAAGAAGTAGTTTGTGGTGATCTCCTTCTCCGAAATAATCTAAAACAAGATAAAGTTTTAGTGGATAAGAAGGCCAGAAAAAGTTGAAACAGTTTGAATCGACTTTTATTCAAGTACAATGAGCACCATACTCACACGAATCAACTGTATTATATACCATACATATTATGATGAGTAGAGTGAAAGAAAAGTTTTTATTTAAGTGTAGTGAGTGTCATAGAAACATGAATCAATCATATTATATATAATACTTATTAAAACTAGCACAACCACATAATTGTGGCTGATGAACTTCGATAGTTGTATTTAATTTACAAACCCTAACTTTAATATAATCTAAATTTTAACATAAACCCTAACTCTAATTTTAAATCTTAATTCTAGTCTTACTCATAATTTTAATATTAACATAAACCCTAGCATAAACCTAATCTTAATATAAGCATTGGCCGACCCTATTTTCAAGATTTGGGGGCGGTGTCCTCTAGCTCGTTGACTGGTTTCCCAAGTTGTTTTGCACAATTTGTTAATTTTTTTGAAAATGAAAATTTATGGAAGGTGACTTGGGATTCATACATATATAAATTATGGTTCAGAAGAATCCGTTTTGCACAATTTGTTAATTTTTTTGAAAACGAAAATTTATGGAAGGTGACTTGGGATTCATACATATATAAATTATGGTTCAGAAGAATCACAAGTGGCTAATGTTAAATATCTTTACCAAATCCACTTTCATTTTAGAAAAAAACTATTCTTTGTTAAAATCATATATGGATGTTTTTTTATTTAAATGTTATGGATTTCACCAAAAATCAATTTTCATTTCAGCAAAACTATTCTTTGTTAAAATCAGATATGGATGTTTTTTTATTTAAATGTTATGGATTTCACCAAAAATCAATTTTCATAAAATATTAAATAACGAGTCTTTCATTGGGTAAAGGAAGTAATTATTCAATTTCATATTTCACATATTGTTTACACTAATTGGATATACAACCACTTTATAAAAAAATCATTCAAAAGTATATTTCAATTTGATTGTTTAATATACATTTTTATTTTAATTTAAAATATATATTAATAATTATATAAATTAAATTAAAATGCATTAATATATAAATTATATTAAATCAAGGATGATTATATAAATAAGTATTAAATATTCTTGAATGCAATGCAAAGGAAGTTATGTGGAGTAGGAAGGAGAAGGCCATCGTAGCAAAGGAATGCAGCATACCAGTCCTTTTATCACATTGATTAGAATGGGAGGTTGCGTCTTCTCTAACACAAGTAATGATTTTTCTTGGACCTGCATATTAAAAAATACTAAAAACACGAGTTGAAATTAATGGGAGATAAAATACAATAAAACTGAAAATTAAAATATAATAAAACTGAAAATTATAATACTCTGTTTCAATTACTTAATCTTTGTTAATCATGTAGATGAGATGGAAATCAGATGCCTTTATAATATCTAAGAATTTAATGATTGAAATCAAAACTATTCATTTATTGTGAAAACTAAAAATATTCCATTCATATTTAATCATGTCCATAGAAAGCTCATTAAAAATTAAAAACGTATTAAATGTGCTCATTTTCTTGTAGGCCTATCGGGATAATGAATACATAGAGCAACCAGGAATTCAATGGGTATAGAGCAACGACGAATTCAATGGGTAGGCTAGCTTGCATTATAGCTTATAGTTATAGACCTAGATACCTATTCGAATTTCTCACGGGCACCTTACCAAATCAAAATTCAATTTGACAGGTTAAAATTTTTTATACCAGTAATTTTTGAAGTGTGGATTTTTAATCTACGTATCAAATACGGGTTGGAAAGGAAAAAACGTCCTACAGGAGGTCAAATTCGTCCTACAGGAGGTCAAATTCCAAGCCTGGTTGAAAGTTTAGCCTACACCTTTTAATAAGCCACTAGATTTTTTCAACGTTTAATCTAAATTCTTTCAACGTTTAGCCTACACCGTAGGTTTTGATCATCTACGGTCTTTCTGAATTCTTACTATATTTATTAAAATGTTTAGATATCCAAAGTTTTGAGCATCGAGAGTAAGTTTTTTATTAGTTGAGTTCATATTAGTAAAAAAAAAAATTGCATAGTCTTTATTATTAGAACTATTGTTACTATTATCACTATTTTTTTTTTTTTTAATTATTATAAAATATTATAATAATTATTTTGCGTACATAAAAAACCTGCCACAGTGCATTCTGTCTTAAATGTTTACCTAACAGGCCTCAGAGCCTTAAATGTTTACTTAACAAACCTATTACAATACATTTTCCTCCGTTTTTTTCTATACAATGTTCTCTACAGTGAATATGGGCAATATTTTTCTTCAGCGACATTACTGGTTCACTGGTTGATGCTTTCTCGTTGCTTGTTCACTGGTTTCTTGTTTGCATGTTGTTGTTGCTCTTGTTTTCTTGTTGGTCTTGTTGTAGTTTGCATGCTTGGAATTCTGCAACCTCGATTGGAACCGTGCTTTTGTCATTCCCCATTGATGGGTGGTTTTCGGTGCCATGTTTACCTTCCTATTCGTTGTTTGTTGTTTTCTATTTCCAGTTTGCAAGAGAAAATTTTCAATACTAGATATGCCTAAGTCAAAATCCTCTTGCAGAGCATCTTTGTATGTGAGGAGAAAATATGGTTTCCTTTTTTATATGTCACTGTGGTTGCGATGGAGGTGGATTCTTTGTCGAACATTGGCATTCAAGAACGATATGAATACATCATTACGGTCCTGCTTCTCTAGTCGTAGTAGTCACATACAAAGATGGTTTTCAAGAGGATTTTGATCGCTCCCAGTATTGAAAATTCTTACTTGGAAACTGGGAAAAAAACAAACAATGAATAGGGATGCAATCATGGAACTGAAACTTACTTGTGAATGGGGAACGACAGAAGTGAAGTTCCAATTGTAGATGAAAAATTACAACTATGCAAACTGTAAATTTCTTAGATGTTTACACAGTAGGAGGCCTTTGGATGGTCCTTACGTCCTTAAATGTTTATCTGGCATGCCTCACAGCCTAAAATGTTTGCTTAACAGGTGTGTAACACTACATTTTTCTCTGATTTTTTTATACAATCTTGTCTACAATGAATTTGGCCAATATTGGTCTTCACCGACATTCCTGGTTGATTGGTTGATGCTTTCACGTTGGTTAGCTAGATGTTGCTTACTGTTGTTTGATTCAAATTTGTAGAGTTGAGGTCCTGCAACTGCAGTTGGTCCTTTTCGTACTTGTTCACTGGTTTTCTATTTGTTGCTTTCTCTTGTTTTCTTCAACTTTGCAAGGTTGGGGTCCTACATCCACAGTTGGAGTTGTTGTTGGAGTTTGTAGGCCAGGGGTTGCGCTTTTTTCCTTCCCCATTCATCGATGGGTCTCATTGCCACGGTTGCACTCTTGCATTACTTAATAGGCCTGTTACAGTACATTTTTCGTCCTTTTTTTTTCTCCTCATACAATGTTGTCTGCAGTGAATATGGGAAATATTGTTCTTCAGCTGCATCACTGGTTCATTGGTTAATGCTTTCTCATTGCTTGTTCACTGGTTTCTTGTTTTCCTGTTGTTGTTTCTCTTTTTGCCTGTTGCTCTTTTTGTAGTTTGCACGCTTGGTGTTGCGCCTCTTTCGTCACCTAAGTGAGCAAAATAGAGGTGCTTACAAGCTTAGTTGGGTTAGCTAAGAAAGACAACTATAAAGGAAAGGGTTAGAGAAAGAAATATAAAAGAACAACTAAGAATTAAACTAATAAATAAAAGAACAACTAAACTATTGAGCATAAGGACATAAGAACAAAAAATCAATAAGACTCATGTCACCAATGGCAAGGATTATATTAGTGAAAGAAAACACCAAGAAGAAAGAGGACTATGGGTCCCTTCTTCCTCCAAGGGAGGGCTCTTGGACCCCCACAACTAAGCTCTTCTTACAACTTTGAATGAAATGGTGAAAAAATCCCAAGCTAATCCACTCAAGAGGTGAGATGGATTTCCCAATGTAATGGTACTAGTATACTCTTGATGAGAATAGAGGATTCCTAAAGAGAACAACATAGCATAAATTTGCTAATGAATTCCTTGAAAATGAAGTGCACCCATGGCCTTGTTTTATAGCACCTCTTTGAGGTATTGTGCAACCATATTGTAGTGTGAAAAGAGGCTATTTAGGGAATTTTTAGGTCTTTGACCAACCACCCAGTCGGATTCAGGAGAGAATTGGGTGTCAAATCAACTTGGAAGCTGAACCAGAAGTGGGTGGGAGGCCGACCAATCTCATAAATGTGTCGTTCTTAGATTTGCGTGACTTTTAGAGACCATAATCGTGCATCGTGTGCATGTGCACTTTTCCTGCATTTTTGGATAGCGCATGTCCGCGCGTGCCCTGTGTAGTCATAGCGCACTTTAATTTTATCACTAGTTGTATAGTTTTGGACCTTTTGGAAATGATTTTGTGGTAATTTTGGTCCATGGATGACCTCATAACTGTTTGAAGCTGTTGGATTCCTGTAACCATTTGTGGATGAAATTTCAGTGATAACAGATGCCCCCTGATGGATGATGTTAGGAGCATATGTATAGTCGAAATTCATCAATGTTTCTTCTACTGAGAGTGTCATTGTAAGAGAGAGAGAGATAGTGAGAGTATCAAGAGTGACCCCGTTGGATGAAGAAGGGAACCTGTAGGACCCAACCTTCTATAAAGTGTGTAAAAATAAACTGTGTACAAACGAGGTGAGCATGCCCCATGCTCATGTCATGTAACTCAAAAAAGAATGGTGTTTGTATAGTAACTGAAACTGTGTGTTGATGTAGACAACTGCAGTGCCCTCAGGGGAAATCATGATAAAGGTAGAAGACAATTATGCAGAGGAACATACTTTGAACTGTAGGCAATGATACCTGTAATAAGTATCACGGATTCTGTAGGAATTGATAGCCCAGCCAAGTTCAAAGTTCTTCGGCAAATATAAGAAATGACTGCAATAGTCGCAAAGTAAGACCCACTGTAACATGAGAAAGTGTTGAAGTCGAATGTTATGGGGGTCAACAATAGCAGAGAGCAATGGTGGTTCTCCCTGTGTTGTCCGAGACCTCTCATTGGAAAGGTAATGAGAGTCAAAATGTTGTCGCCCTTCTGGAAACTATGCTGATGTCGACAAAAAGGGGGACGCGACTCCAAGAAGCAAAGGGCTTTGTGAAATCTACTAGGTGAGGTTTAGGAATTGAGGAGGTACATGGACGAAGTCAATATGTATGAAGACTCAAGAATTCCCTTGGTTGGGGGTATATGCGAAGTGTAAGTGGTCGCAACCATTTAACTAAGTCAAGTGTCAAGGGGACAACAAGACGTGGGATAAATTGTGCCAGAGGTGGGACAAAGTGGACAAAATCAGAGAGCAGAGGTCAGTGGCCTGTAGGATACTTAGAGTATATGGACGGTGTCAATAGGGGTAGATGATAAGAACTGCCCCAACCAAGGGCGACATGGGTTGCGTTTTGCCAAAAATAAAAGGGAAGAAGGTCGCCAAAGGTGGCGACAAAAAGATATGTAAATGCTGGAAACAAAGACTTTTTACAATTTACCAAATGAATAAAGAATAATTTGGGATGAGTGTACAAATACAGAAACGGGTGCCCCAATGTAATATGGTTGGGCCGGTGAGGGCGTAATGTGCTTGGAGAACTGGTGGAGGTTGGGGGCCCCATGGGTGGGTTTTTGTATGAGGTAGATGAAATGGAGGGAAATTTGCGGATGGGCAAACACATTGTGGATGAAATGGAGGGTTAATGATACTGTGGAGGCGCAGTAAAAATAGAACCATGAAGAGATAATCTAGGATTCCATTTGGGAAAGCTATCAAAATGAGGAGAAGGAGTATGTGGTTGATTCACGACATGATGTAAGACTATCAGGACTCCCATCCCTAAAGGGTTGAAAAACAACATGAGTGTCAAAGTGCCAAAGGGTGCTATGAATGGGACAAATCATGTGGGGGAAAGTTGATGCAGGAGCATCTCTCCATGTCAGCCAGCCAGCCAGCCAGCCACGCCAACGAATTCAAATCGCACGCTGAAAGAGAGGCGCAGCCTCATTTAATATCCGAATTGAATGTAATTGAATGTTTTAAGCTATTGAGCTGGGAAGACGTTCTTTTATGCAGGCATTAGTTAGATCAGATTTAATGTTAGATCGACTAAGATCTAGATCCAGACACTGGACTAGACAACCATTTAATGTAATTGAATAGGGTAGGTGAGTTCTGGAGGGAAGCGCTCGAAGATCCCCCTCAGGTAAAAGAGATTTTCAGATCTCATTTTGAGTTAGTTGGAGGAGTGATAACTAGAATAGAGAAGAGAGGAGCCGAGACCTTGTTACAGGCCGCGCTTAGAACACTTTGTAATTACAGGTATTTTCCATTTTAATAGAAACAACACGTTTTCCTACATGAGTTCTATGTTATGTGGATGTCTGTAAGTGTTCTTTATATCTTGTGAATGTATGCTTTAGTTGTGCATTTGCAGGGAGTCTGTTTGATTTCAGGTGAAGGTCTTTGAGGCTTCACACCAGGAGGGTGTGACAGAACGCTATGGGTTTTGAGAGCCGTGCACAAAGGATGAACTTCTAAACTCTGCGGAGTCAAACGAAGACGTGTTGTGGCACAAAAACTGGAATCATCAACTCGGGAGAAGACCTCAAGGTTGCTGAATATCTTGGAGGAAAAAAGGCTATGTATGAGAGACACAGTTGCAGACAGAACTTTGCTGTGAGTTCTGTGAAGCTCTGCCAAGTGGGCATTGAGCACAGGGAACTTTGCTGTGAGTTTAGATGGAAGAAGCTAGAATCACTGAGTATTATGTGAAGATCGGCTAGGAGGGCATCGAGCAGGTGCGTAGGTGAACATAGGACAGAACTGTTGAACGTTCTGTGGAGAAAGGAACTCTGCCAGGTGGGAATTTGAGTCAGTGTGCAGACAGGCACAGAAGAGGAAACAATTCTTTGAGTTCTGGAAGTTGAGGAAGAGTCCGCTGAGGGACCTTTACAGGGTCGCTGAATACCCTGATAGACTCAACAAGAGGTTGTTGGAGTGAAGGATAGCCAGGAGGTCATCCAGATATTCTCTATCTGTGGGAGAAGAAAGACAAAATCCCTCAAGGGGTTTGAGTGTTTGCAGGAATATCAGGATGGATAGCACCAGCGGGTGCATGCGAATATTCTACAGGAGTGCAAACATCGAAATCCTTTGAGGATTCGAGGAAGGAAGTCCAGGAGGAAAAACGTTTTCACACGCACAGGCGAAGCCCAAGGTTCGGGAGCTCGCAGAGGAGAAAGAAGATAAAGTCCGAGGTCTTTGAGAAATCAAAATTCTTCCAAGTCTGGGAAGAAAGCATGCAAGCTCAGGAGGGAGTAACAAAAACCGTTGGATAGGTTGGGGAATAGATCTAGACCATCGATTTTTCGCGTCCAGGAAGTAGCCGGAGGAGCGCATAAAGGAGGAGTGGATCTGGACCATCAGATCTTGAGAATATACCCGACAGTCGTCGGATATGCAGAGAGTTGCGAGGAAGTTAAGCCCTCGTGAACATGAGGAAGTCCCAACACATATCGGGATATCGACACTCAAAAAATTGGAGGTTTCGAGGTCGGAGAAATCGGGACATCAGAAGTCTCGAAAAGGCGAGAGGAATCTCAGTTGTCCATTTGTTGGGGATGCATGTCAAAAGATCTGAAGAAGTCAGTGTTCGGCATTTCGAAGGTCCTGAGGACAGAATACTTTTTCTTTTCGAAAACGCGAAGCCAGAAACCCCGAATGGACAGGAGCACCATTTAGGGGGCCAGCTGTCAGTATAGCACTGAATCGGGAATCGGAGTTTCGCGAGTCCTGAGGACATCGACACTTGGAGTCACGAAATTGCTAAATGTGATTTCTCGAAAACTAGAGGATAGCGTGGGGCCACAGAGGAGTCAGCGAGGAGGATAGGTGGCACACCATATCGGGTATCGGGAATCCCTTGGGTAAAGTGCTCAAACATTTCGGCATTGCGATGTCTGAAACTCCGATAGAAGGAGCCTCGGAAGGAGTATATGACTACGGTCATATAGGCGCAGGTCACATGGACCATGGTCTAAGTAGGAGGGGCTAAGGCCAAAGCATATTGGGATTCGGAAAATCGGGAGTCCCGTGGACAAAGGGTTTATGCACTTCAGTATTGTGAACCCTGAACCCCAACTGGAGATATAAGGTTGTGGTCTTGTGGATAGTGGTCGTATGGACTAGGAGGCTAGCCAGGAGGGCTAGTGCGTAAAGGAGCGCATCGGAGATCGAGGATACAAGAGGTTAGAGACTCTCGACAACGGGGACCGCGAAACCCCGAAGTCTGACATTTATTTTCCTGTGGGGGAAATGGGTCACGGTTCGGTGCAGAGGCCGAGACAGAGAAAGAGAAATACCTGTGGGTCAGATTTTTCACAGTGATTCCCGAGGGAATACAAGGAGCTGCTTCGGCTCAGGGCGTGAATTGGAGAGATCCTGAGAGCAGGAGGTCGAGAGGAGGAGCCTACTGCGTCAAGTGGTATCAGAGCCGATTTCTTGTCTGTATATTTCAGGCAAGAGGAGAAAGAGGAGAAAGGGTACTCTGATACACATCAAGTGGTATCAGAGCGAGAAAAATCTATTTGTATACTTCAAGTAGAGAGGAGAAAGCAGGTGAAAGAAGATAGAGCGCTGGAAGACTCTGTGATGGTTGTTTGCAAGTAGGCAGCAATCAAGAAGACAGTCAGGAGGACTATAGGATGAAGCTGGAAACACTCAGGATGCAGAGTGACAACAACAAGTTTTCCAGGGAGGTAGACAGAGACAACAAGATGGCTACTGAAGGCCGCAGGCATGCTGGAAAGAAAAACTCAGAAATATGGAGCCAAAAGGAAATAGACGAAGAGCTCGCTGATATAAGAGCAGAGATGGAAAATCTCGAATTGAAGATGCGGCAAGATAGGAAGCCAAGATGGGTATATGAGTGGCCCATGAAGAAGTCGAAGATGAAGTGGCCAGTCAGGGAGCTGATGGTCATAAGATAGCGTAGGATGTTGAGAAGGTGGTTGAGGTACGCTGAAAACCTCAAGACCACAGAAGAGATGGTTCAGATATGCGAACCAGATATTGGGGAAGTTCTCGGTGAAGAGAATGAATTGGGATCAGCTGAAGATCTCAAGAACTGCAAGAAGGGCAGGGAGGAGATTCTAGATTGTCAAGAGGGCAACGAGCTGAGGTCGCTGTGGGATCTCACAGACTGTCAGGAGGATAGCGAGGTAATTTCACATTGCCAACTGGGAAATGATATGATATCGCTGTGGGATCTCGAAGACTGCCAGGAGGGCAGCGAAAGCATCGCATATTGCTAGGAGGGCAGGGATGAGCAATTGAGTCAAAATCAACCAGAGGAGCTGACAGAGCAGGTGAGCTCGGAGGGAGATCAATAGATGCAGCTAACAGAGGATGAAGATATGAGAAATCTTCTGATGATTGGGGGAATCAAAGTATTCTTACCAGTTTCCCGAGAGGAGGCAGAAGTTTGTGTTGCAAATGATGCAACAGCAACAACAGAACAGCCAGCCGTGACTGTCAGGGAAGACGAATTGGAGCAGATGGTGGAGACTTCCCAAGAAGAAGCAGGAGAGGAAGATGAGAATTCTGAGGAATGGCTCACTAATTTCAACGGGGAAGCTGAGAGCGTTGTAGCACTGAAGCTGACAACAAAAGAAAAAGAAGAGGATAACGAGCATTCTGGGGAATGGCTCGACATTTTCAGTAATGATCCTGAAAACACTGCAACATGGGAGTTTACAGCAGAAGAAGAAGACATGGAAAACATTTTATTTTCTGATTTGTGGCAATAGGTAGAAGCCTTGGAGAGGAGGGTGAAAGTGCAAGGCGTGCACATCCAATAGGAGAAGTTGGAAGATGAAAAAGAAGGCATGGGAGATCATGGTGATCTGCCCATGTGCCCAAAATTTTTGCAGCTGAGGAGACTGCATGAGTAGAGCCAGCCATTGGAGTAGATGGACGAGGTGATCGAAGAGATCATGGAGCTAATTATCTGATCAGCAGAGACTGTCAGCAGGGAGAAGCTGGGTAGAATAACAACAACCGCAACGACGCAGAAGCAACAACAACAACAACAGCAGAATGGAGTAGATGAAAAGCTCCAAAGACTTGTTTGGGATCCAGGAGGATTCCAACAACTTAGAGGGGAAGCTCATGATTTTTGCAGCTGAGGAGTATGATGCAGGAGCATCTCTCCATGTCATCCAGCCAGCCAGCTAGCCACGCCAACGAATTCAAATCGCACGCTGAAAGAGAGGCGCAACCTCATTTAATATTCGAATTGAATGTTTTAAGCTGTTGAGCTGGGAAGCCGTGCTTTTATGCAGGCATTAGGTAGATCAGATTTAATGTTAGATCGGCTGAGATCTAGATCCATACGCTGGACTAGACAACCATTTAATGTAATTGAATAGGGTAGGTGATTTCTGGAGGGAAGCGCTCGAAGAGCCCCCTCAGGTAAAAGAGATTTTCAGATCTCATTTTGAATTAGTTGGAGGAGTGGTAGCTAGCATAGAGAAGAGAGGAGCCGAGACCTTGTTACAGGCCATGCTCAGAACACTTTGTAATTACAGGAATTTGCCATTTTAATACAAACAACAGTTTTTCCTGCATGAGTTCTGTTTTATGTGGATGTCTGTGAGTGTTCTTTATATTTTGTGAATGTATGTTGTAGTTGTGCATTTGCAGGGAGTCTGTTTGATTTAAGGTGAAGGTCTTTGAGGCTTCACACCAGGAGGGTGTGATAGAACGCTGTGGGTTTTGAGAGCCATGAACAGAGGATGCACTTATGAACTCTACGGAGTCAGATGAAGACGTGCTGCGGCACAGGAACTGGAATCATCAACTCGGGAGAAGACCTCAAGGTTGCTGAATATCTTGGAGGAAAAAAGGATGTGTATGAGAGACATCGTTGCAGACAGAACTTTGTTGTGAGTTTTGTGAATCTCTGCCAAGTGGGCATTGAGCATAGGCATGGGGTGCTGAGAGAGAACTCTACTGTGAGTTCAGACGGAAGAAGCCAGAATCACTGAGGATTTTGTGAAGCTCTGCCAGGAGGGCATAAAGAATGTGCGTAGGTGCACAGAGGATAGAACTATTGAACATTCCGTGGAGAAAGGAACTCTGCCAGGTGGGCATTTGAGTTAGTGTGCAGACAGGCACAGAAGAGGAAAGAATTCTTTGAGTTCTGGAAGTTGAGGAAGAGTCCGCTGAGGGACCTTTACAGGGTCACTGAATACCCTGATAGACTCAGCAAGAGGTTGCTGGAGTGAAGGATAGCCAGGAGGTCATCCATATATTCTCCATCTGCGGGAGAAGAACAAAATCCCTCAAGGGGTCTGAGTGTTTGCAGGAAGCTCAGGATGGATAGCACCGGCGGGTGCATGCGAAGATTCTGCAGGAGTGAAAACATCGAAATCCTTTGAGGACTCGAGGAAGGAAGTCCAGGAGGAACAACATTTTCACATGCGCAGGCGAAGCCCAAGGTTCGGGAGCTCGCAGAGGAGAAAGAAGATAAAGGCCGAGGTATTTGAGAAATCAAAATTCTTCCAAGTCTGGAAAGAAAGCGTGCAAGCTCAGGAGGGAGCAACAACAACTGTTGGATAGGCTGGGGAATAGATTTGGACCGTCAGTTTTTCGCGTCCAAGAAGCAGCCGAAGGAGCGCATAAAGGAGGAGCAGATCTAGACCGTCAGATCTTGATCAGATACACGACAGCTGTCGGATCTGCAGAGAGTTGCGAGGGAGTTAAGTCCTCATGAACAGGAGGAAGTCCCGACACATATTGGGATATTGACACTCAGAAAATCGGAGGTTTCGAGGTCGGAGAAATTGGGACATCAGAAGTCTCGAAAAGGAGAGAGGAATCTCAGCTGTCCATTTGTTGGGGACGCATGTCAGAAGATCTGAAGAAGTCGGTGTTCGGTGTTTCAGAGGTCCTGAGGACAGGATACTTTTGCATTTCAAAAATGCGAAGCCTAAAACCCCGAATGGACGGGAGCACCATTTAGGGGGACAACTGTCAGTATAGCGTTGAATCGGGAATCAAAGTTTCGTGAGTCCTGAGGGCATCGACACTTGGAGTCGTGAAATCAAAAAATGTGATTTCCCAAAAACTAGAGGATAGCATGGGGCCACAGAGGAGTCAGTGAGGAGGACAGGTGGCACACCATATCGGGTATCGGGATATCGGGAATCCTGTGGGTAAAGTGCTCAAGCATTTCGGCATTGCGATGTCCAAAACTCCGACAGGAGGAGCCCCGAAAGGAGTATATGACTGCAGTCATATGGGTGCAGGTCACATGGACCATGGTCTAAGCAGGAGGGGCTAAGGCCAAAGCATATTGGGATTCAGAAAATCGGGAGTCCCGTGGACAAAGGGTTTATGCACTTCAGTATTGCGAACCCCAAACCCCGACTAGAGATATATGGTTGTGGTCTTGTGGATAGTGGTCGTATGGACCAGGAGGCTAGCCAGTAGGGCTAGTGCGTAAAGGAGCGCATCAGAGATCGGGGATACAAGAGGTCAGAGACTCTCGACAACGGGGACCACGAAACCCCGAAGCCTGACATTTCTTTTCCTGTGGGCGAAATTGGTCACGGTCCGGTGCAGAGGCCGAGACAGGGAAAGAGAAAGACCTGTGGGTCAGATTTTTCACAGTGATTACCGAGGGAATCCAAGGAGCCGCTTCGGCTCAGGGCATGAATTGGAGAGATCCTGAGAGCAGGAGGTTGAGAGGAGGAGCCTACTGCGTCAAAAGTGCTACCAAGTAACAGTACCTAAAATTCAATGGAGGTGTCGATACTGTAGAGCCAAAGATGGGGATCCTAAAGGAAAATGTCAGAGGGTGTGACTAGAGATGCAATTGAGATTCAAAGGGAATGATTACATGCCTTTTTTGATTATATACCTGAAGGGGATGAGTTGATGTATGATGACCAAGTACCTACACACATGAAACCAAATACCCGTCGTAAACAATATCTGAAGAGAATTGAACATACAAGCATTTATTTGATAATTTTGAACATGCGCATGCGTACCTGGATGGGGTATGAAAAATTGGTGCCCCAGGGGCTAAGGATAAAAAATGGCTCGGGGAGTGTCTTGATGTAGGTGATGGGATGCTGATCCCGTGGCTGAAGAAGGATCGAAAAACAAACACCTGGAGCTCCCAGAATGGTGTTGGGAAGTTTGGCGGAAAGGCCTCCTGTGAAAAGAAGAGCGCTATGTGGTGTAGCGCATCCCATGGGTAGTCGGGAGTGGTTAGTTCTTAGAGTATGTCCTCGTCACAGTGAATTTGGAGGGAATACAAGGGGTCTAAAAGAGTGATATCGATGACTGTCACCATGTGGTTTTCTTTTGGTGATGAAGAAGCAGGGGGAACGATGCAATGAGATTGCGATGGTTTGCTTGACATAAACTAAATATCGAGGTACTGAGGAGTACCAGTGGTAGTTGGATGTAAAATTTCTGTAGGGAAATGAATGGGAGAATTGGGGGGATTTGGGGGTAAATCCTTGGATAAGTCATCCAAGAACCATGGAGGAATAGGGAGTGCCTCTGGTTTAGGAGAAATGATATGAAGAATCTTAAGTGGTGAGGTAAGGTGAACCACCGATTCTGTAGGGAGTGTAGGGGTTTGAATTAGGGTCATCTGGCGTTGCCTGTATTCAATGATCATAGGACATTGATATGTAAAATGATCTAAGGATTCACATAGAGAGCAAGGGCATCTCATGTGTTCGCTGACTAAAGTCGTGACATAATGGATCTCAGTGATGTTTGGTGGGGATGATGTAACTGGATTGGGTGCCTGCTGGAAGCTTTGGCGTACTGTGACTAACGTCTGTCGGAATTGAGGTAGGTATGGGAAATGGTGTGTATAATAGCCATATTCTAAACATATAGCGCAAGCGAATTTGGTTTGTAGTTCTTTTCTACTTGTGTTCAGGGAGATAGGGGCAGTACTTGTTACAGTGGCGAGCTGTGATGGTGTTTGAATGGGTTGAATTAGGTTACGTAACTCGGGTAAATATGGGCATTTGTTGGTTGGGTGTCCATCTTTCTCACATAACACGCAAGGAGGTTGGACGCGTGGGGAAAGTGGAGTTGTGGGATCCTTCTTCTTTTGCCTGACCCAAACTGTGGTAGGGAGGTTAGTGAGTGGGGGAAGTGGAGTTGTAGGCTCCTTCTTCTTTCGCTTGCCCCCAACTGTGGTAGGGAGGTTAGTGAGTGGGGGTGTAGAGGGTATGGTGGGAGTGAGTATGGGAATCAGCATTGGGATTCCTTCCATTTGGGGGGGAAGGGATGGTTGAGGAACCATCTCTAGTGGATGTAAATACCAAACTAGAATTTCCAACACCATATTAGGGAGGGTAAGCGTTGCGGTTACTTGGAAAGATTGTACACCTGGTGGAGGTTTAAAAGAAGGGGATTTGAGTGATGGCTTGGGGAACTGTCTCCCAAACTAGGATATGGCCTTGGGGAGAGGTGAAATCGTGAACTGGTGGAGTCGACGAGTTCGAAGGGGGATCATGAGGGGAAAGCTCTGCGACTAGTGGGACGTCAGATATGATAGAAGCCTCCCTAAGAGGAAGGGTATCCTCTATGTCAGTTCCATTGGATGATATGATGCATACTTGATTGGAAGGATGAAGGCGCGGTGGCGTGCCATGGTAAGTTCCTAACAATAATGGGTCTTTGAAAATCCCGGGACCCATTTCAATGAGTGGGTACGTTTCAGGATGAGTATGGACGAGGGGGAGAATGTTATCGATGTTGGAAGAAGGGTTAGGATCGTAATGCGAAACTTGGTCAATGGTAATGATCTTCTCGTTATGGGGGAACATCATGGTTTGAAAGATGGAAGAGGCAACTGCCTTCATAGCATACATATAGCTACGACTGAACAAGATGTTGTAATCGAGTGGGGCGTCGATAACTTCAATGTCGATGAGAATAGTCTTGCCCCCGAGTTCTACAGAGACATTTCAGAAGAGCCCTTCAGGAGATGATGGTCATCCGTCATAAGCTCTTAAGGTAATGGCAGATGGGATGAGTTCGGGAGAACCAAGTTTCTGCCATATATATTTGAACATGATGCATGTGGATGATCCTTCATCGATGATGCACCGATGAACTGTAATGTTCCAAATTTTTACTGGGATTTGAAAAGCGATTAGAGTGGGGAGTCGAGGTTCTCCGCTATCGAGATAAATTGTGATGAGTTAAGTATCTGCGGGGTCGACTGCCCCCAAGGCAGAAAGTAATGATTTCCGCTCAGTGGGACAAGTTTTAAGGACTTCCAAGACTGACATGGCAGCCGAGGATTGTGCTAAGTCATCAACCAAACCGTAATTATGAGTCTCCCTAGCTTGTGGGTTGTGGACATTCTTATGCAATGGGATGCGAGGGATGCGAAGAGGTGGTTCTGCGTTAGGGTGAGGAATCACCAACGGGGGTCCCGTTGGTGCTGGGATTGTTTTTGGGGGAATGGGAGGAGACTCAGCGGGTGCACGGTATTGACAACTACATGTTTGCAGAAGGATTTTTTCCTCACTGGTGAGGAGGATAGTATGATCTGTGGGATTGTTTAGATTGTGATACTGTCCCAACTATGGTGGGGTAGGTTGCATCTCTTGTTGGGTGTTTATCACACCTTGGTGTGGAATGGGGTTTTGCAACACAACTGGGGGGAGTTGTTGCATGTATTTTTGTGGGGCCTACTGAGGGGAAGGCGGTGCTGGAGGATGTCGTAGACTGCATGAGTCTTTCATCCATTTAAAATCAATGATTTGGGGGCAATGATGAGTATAATGACCGAACTCACCGCAAAGGGCACAAGGGAAGGTGGTTTTAATAGTATTGTTATTTCTCCCTTGACGCCTGTTGCTATTGCCCGCCTGGGGGTTTTGATTCCCTTGATTATGGTTGCTCCTAGTAGGTTGGTTATGTTGGGGGTGATTCCCACCTTGACCTGGGTTGTTATTGTTCCTATTTTTTCCTTTCTTTTTGGCATTATTCGACTGATGGGTCAGATTTTTCGTATTCAGCTGTTCAAAATTTTTATATTGATGAAGGGGAGAGGGTTGAACAAAATTCACCCCAGCGTGAGGGTGTGGGGGAGCCATGGGCTATGGAGGACCAAGGAATGGAAAGTACAGATTCTATGGGGGTAATGATCTATAAGGTACATAGGAAGGAGTGGCGTTTTTTCTAGTACTTAGAGTATAAGCTGAGGTAGAGGGAGTACCATAACCTTTTGGGAGTGGTGGGTGTATTGTAGGTGCCGGCGGTGGCCCACTGATGGGTGGAGGAAGAGGAATAGGATATGGTTATTGATTAGGGGGTGGAGAGTAATATGAGGTTCCCCCATATGCCGATGGATATTGAAGTGTGCCATACATCAGTGGTTGTTGGGTTTGTGGACTATGGTGTGTGGTATTACCAATCAATACGTCTACTGAATGAGACATCCCGGGTTTGTCTTGGCCGAATGGCACGGGTTTTGGGAGATCAGGAAGTACTATGTACAAGTACCCTGACTGTGAATAGATGAGGTCATATTGTTGAGCCTTACTGATGGCTTCTTCTTCTGATTGAGGGAAGGTGGAAGCTACATCTTTACCGAGGAGAGAGACAAGTGATCTGAGAAACCAGTCAAGACACTGTTTTTTGGTAGTTTATGCTTTGCACAAACTATGTTGTCTACTCCACTCATGAATGTGATCAGTGATATGTGTGGCTGAGGTTTGTTTAAAATTAGAGAGTAGTTCAAGACCATTGTCATGGCGGATTGGTAATTGGAAGAAGGTAAAAAATGCTTTGGCCAAGGACTCAAAAGTCGTATGGGACCTCGATTTTTCATCTACATACCATTTGGTTGATGGGCCAGTGACTGTGCATTGAAATAATCGTAGTCTGATGGAATCATCCATAATGTTGTTGGAAGAGCACCATAGGTGGAAAGTCATGACATGATTGGCAGGGTCATCCCCTGCCTTTCCTTCAAACTTGGGGATGTCTGAAGTTAGTTTGGTGGGCATTATAGGCCATGTGGGGTCATGCAATATAATATCATTTGTGATTTTTATTAGATCTTGTATGTTAAGAGAGGCCAAATATGGCATCAGGAGTGTTGGTGGAGGATTAGTTCCGGCCATGGTGTGACTGTTCTGTGGACCTGACCCTTGAGGGGGGCTAGGTGGGTTGGTACTTCCCCCTTGAGAGGAATTTCCCCCCCCGCTTCCGTGTAAAGGAGAGAAAGTGGACGGAGGACCTTGGGACGTGGGCCCAAGTAATGTGGAACCAAGCAAAGATGGTCCTATGACAATGGCGCTCACTGGAGTGTGAGAAGGCGGTGCCGATGAGTTGGAAAGACTAGGAACTCCCTCTAAGATAGGAGGGAGATTTAGCAAAAATATGGACCGAAGGGGGTTCTGTGGGTCCCCTATGATGTCCGACTAGATAAGTGAATGTGTGCGAATGGTGGTGAGAGTAATAAATAAACAAGAGCCTTTGTTGCAATTTGTGAACTTTACACAATATATATCTAATCAAAATGTAAACAGAAGTGCATCACACATAAAGTATTTTGAAAAAGAAGCATATATGTGGATAAGTGGGTTTTGTCCATGTGGGGAATCAAAGAAAACAAATTCTCGTGTCCTAAAATACGTAACATCCTTCCTCTCAAATAGCATAGGACCTTCTAATAGTACTTAACAGTGGGGTCTGAAGTCACCGGAAGAGAAACTAGTGAAGGATGATGTAATCAGTTACAATGAGGGGTAAAGGGGGCATATCCCGAAAGAACTAGCGATATTTCCCAATAGCCACACAAAATCCGATCAAGGTGCAATTGCAGCCCACAATTGCCACCTGGGTAGATGTCCTAAAATTTGGTCACTAGGTACCTCAGTCAAAGTGCAGAATTTAGATTTTCGACCTAAGAAATGGGTCACAAGATGGATCTCGTCCAAGAGCTGGGTGCCTCAAGGGGGGACGCACAGAACAACCAGACCTTGACCTTCAAACCTTCATGGGTATCTCCCTGCCTTATGGTGTTAGGAACACTTGACTTGGAGGATTTTCAATTCCCTATTTGACAACTTCTATTGTTTTGACAATGTGAGAACCAGATAATGGGGAGTTATTTGGATGCCTATCCCCAAAATCCTACCTAGACTAAAAAATTTCTTTTGGCACCTCCTGTGGAGGAAAACTTAGTGAGTTTTAAAAAAAAAATTAGATGTGTTTGTTTGAGAGATTGGGGGTGTGAACCAACCTCGTTGAAATTAAATGGGAGTGGATAGTTTCGTCAAGAAAAGGTGGGGTGTTTCGGAATCCCTTTGGAGGAAACTTACTTTGACCTCCACGTTTCAAGAGGAAAACTATGTGAGTGATAAGTGACTTTTGTGTGTGAATGAGTGAAAGTGTGCCAAAGTTTTAATGAATTAGGTGTCACCTTGCTGCATGTGGACTTCGCTTGGTCCTTACAAGTGTTAATTACCTAATTAACTAAATTCCTTTGGTACAACCTTGCATAATTCAAAAGTCCCTAGGAAGATAGCATGTGGACATGTGGGTCCGTTACTATTCCTTTAACTCCCTATTGTGATTTAATCTAAGAAAATCTTTGAAACTATCCTAGATTGAAATCATGTGGGCATGTATGGGCCCATTACAAAACCTTTAAACTTCCCTAGTGATTTAATCTAAGAAAGTAAATTTCAACACTATCCTATCTTTGTAGCATGTGGGCATGTATGGGCCCGTTACAATCTTAAGATGTGTTTGAAAAATAAACTAAGAGGAGTTCCGAGGGGGCTATTGTCCTCTCCTAAAGGTTTTATTCTTTTTTAAGGGAGATGAAATTGTCCTACAACCTCTTTCTGATTCTCAAGGTCGCTTTGAAGTGCGAGAGAAGAGCATACTAAATGATTGTTATCCAACTTCTGGTCCCAATGCAAGTTTTATGTGATTACAAATGATTCCAACTTATACTTTTAGTCAAAGCAAGCCATCCATGTGGTGAAAATGAAAGCAAAAGAGGAAATAATGATTTTAAACCCCCTAAGTGCCTATGTGTTTTGAATAATCCCTTTATACGAAGAGGGAACTAAGTGTGGTGCAGATTACAATATGCATGAAATCACTTTTAAGAAGGCTAGGGGCCTTCCCCAAATCACAAAAAACCTTACAATGTTTATTTTTCTGCACAGGTGCGCAGTTTTCAGAGTAGACAGAGGCGCACTGAGCGCCTGTACGTAGACCGAAACAAGATTTTGGGTGCAGGTGCGCAGAACAACATTGTGATTTTGGTGCACGTGCGCACGATGCACAACTGTGGGCCAATACACCCGCACACAACTGACACACGATCGTGAAGAAAATTTCGGATGGAATTCTCTCAATTCAACTTTGAATTGGATGATTTGCAAGTCGGCTTGGGCCGATTAATGTACCTGCAGGTTAAATAAACCAAAAGAAGAGCTAGAAAAACCCAAATGGGGTAGGAAATTGATACCTTTCCCCAATGGAGTCGTCAATCTGTTGCACCTCTTTCGTCACCTAAGTGAGAAAACCAGAGATGCTTACAAGCTTAGTTGGGTTAGCTAAGAAACACAACTGTAAAGGAAAGGGTTAGAGAAAGAAATATAAAAGAACAACTAAGAATTAAACTAAGAAATAAAAGAACAACTAAACTATTGAGTATAAGGACATAAGAACAAAAAACCAATAAGACTCATGTCCCCAATGGCAAGGATTATATTAGTGAAAGAAATCACCAAGAAGAAAGAGGAGTATGGGTCCCTTCTTCCTCCAAGGGAGGGCTCTTGGACCCCCACAACTAAGCTCTTCTTACAACTTTGAATGAAATGGTGAAAGAATCCCAAGCTAATCCACTCAAGAGGTGAGATGGATTGCCCAATGTAATGGTGCAAGTATACTCTTGATGAGAATAGAGGATTCCTCAAGAGAATAGTAGCAGCATAACTTTGCTAATGAATTCATTGAAAATGAAGTGCACCCATGGCCTTGTTTTATAGCACCTCTTTGAGGTATTGTGCAACCAGATTGTAGTGTGAAAAGAGGCTATTTAGGGCATTTTTAGGTCTTTGACCAGCCACCCAGTCGGATTCAACCGAGATTTGGGTGTCAAATCAATTTGGAAGCTGAACCAGAAGTGGGTGGGAGGCTGACCAATCTCATAAATGCGTCGTTCTTAGATGTGCGCGGCTTTTAGCGACCACAGTCGTGCATCATGCGCATGTGTGCTTTTCCTACATTTCTGGATAGCGCATGTGCGTGCGTGCCTTGTGTAGTCATAGCACACTTTAATTTTATCACTGGTTCTATAGTTTTGGACCTTTTGGAAATGCTTTTGTGGTAATTTTGGTCCATGGGTGACCTCATAAATGTTTGAAGCTGCTGGATTCCTGTAACCATTTGCGGGTGAAATTTCAGTGATAACACTTGGGATTCTGCAACTACATTTGGAACTGTGATTTGACGTTCCCCATTGAAGGGTGGGTTTCATTTCTATGTTTACCTTCATATAATTTGTTTGTTGTTTGTTATTTCCAGTTTGCAAGTGAAAAATTTGAATACTGGAGATGCCTGATTATAAATACTCTTGCAGAACATCTTTGTATGTGAGGAGAAAATTCGATTTCCTTTTTTATATGTCACTATGGGTGTGATGGAGATGGGTTCTGTGTCTAACATTGGCATTTAGGAACAAGACAAAGACAACATTACAATCATGTTTCTCTGGTCATAGTAGTCACATACAAATATGTTCTGCAAGAGGATTTTGATCACTCCCAGTATTGAAAATTCTTGCTTGCAAACAGGAAATAAAAACAAACAATGAATAGGGATGTAGCCATGGCAGTGAAACTTACCTGTGAATGGGGAGTGATAGAAGTGCAGTTCCAATTACGGATGTAGAATTCCAACTGTGCAAACTACAACTTTCTTAAATGTTTACACAATGGGAGGCATTTGCATAGTCCTCACAACCTTAAATGTTTACTTGACATGTCTCACATCCTGGAATGTTTTCTTAACAGGCGTGTTACAATATATTTTCCTCTGATTTTTTTATACAATATTATCTGCAGTGAATTTGGGCAATATTTTTCTACACCGGCATTCATTGTTTCTGTTGGTACTTGTTCACTAATTTTTTGTTTGTTTCTTGCTCTTGTTTGCTTCAACTTTACAAGGTTGGGGTCCTACATCCGCATTTGGACATGTTGTTCCAGTTTGCAGGCCAGGGGTTGTGCTTATTTCCTTTCCCATTCACCGGTGAGTCTTAGTGTCGTGGTTGCATTCCTGATCATTTGTTGTTGTTTGCTATTTCCTGTTTACAAGTAAGAATTTTCAATAGTGGGAATGCCTGAGCCAAAATCCTCTTGCAAAACATTTTCGTATGTGACTACTAGGACCAGAGAGACAGGAGTGCAATGTTGTCTTGGTGTTGTTCTTGAAGGTCGTTGTTCGTCAGAGATCCCACCTCTGTTGCGATCATAGTGACATGGAAAAGGTTGACAAATCTATGACAAGTGCATTCAGAAGAATACGCAAATAACATGAAATAAATCATATTGGTACTATGCCTCGACTGTAAGACTCGGTGAAGTATTTGAAGCTCTTTTTGTGCGATAAATCCTTGGCAGGAAAGATGAATCACCTGAGGGACTGTATAGAAGAGAAGGGGATGCCTGAGATTGAGCTTGTAAGGTGAGTGACCGCAAGGAAGAGGAGACTTCTATAATTATTTTTATATGTTGATTGGGATCATGAACACGGTGGGTATGTCAAGGAAAATAGTTAGCCGAGTAAATGTGATAGCCATATGGATGCAAATTCATGAATTGCATAGACAAGTATTGTGCAGATATGTAAATTTTCTTCTTGAATTATGAACAACAATAAAATGTTTTTTGCATAAAATTGGGATTAATATGCTTGTTGTTAGAAATTATTGTAGGCATGTGCTAAATTCCAAGAGTTTGGGAAAGGACCAGACAAAGAAGAGGGACAACATTGTTGAAGCAACTAAAATATGAAGGCATGGAAGATGTTTCTAGCATGTAAAGAACACCAAGGATAGTGTTCCTTTTGATAGGGGGGGGGACATTACACCGCATTTCTAAACCCCTAATTACATGTAACTAATCATGATTGATGAATTTCCATTCCATGAAATATAAACATATTAATTGTTATTTTGTTTGATTAAAAATTTTGACCATCTAACAGATGGGTGAAGCCTTAAAGGTACTGGCCATGATACTACTAGAGAAATGAATGAGGGGAACTAGATAAGGGTTTATCATGCTAAGATGACCCAAGCCTCCATGTTGAAATATTTGATTTGGAAATAATCAATTATTTCCCTTTATCCTAATTTCAAGGAAAAATCATTTAACGAGGGAGGAGCGTTAGTTGGACAACCAACCACCCTCAATGAATGGAAGCATGGAAGACTTGGCTAGGACAACATAAAATATCATCCAAAGGTACAAAAAAGTACCAATTTTGTAGCCCCAGATTGACCCCATGAATTTCCTTTTGACAGAAGAAAGATGATAAGTTGAGAACCTTCGAGAAGGAGTGCATGCAGAGGAGAATGTGTGGGTGAGTGCAAGATAAGGATCAGATAAATTCGAGGGAGTTCAAGAAGAAGAGAGGGATACATGAGAATCATTAGTAGACATTGTGGAGGCGCGAGGTGCAAAAGAAGTTGCAAGTGGTGTAAGGAAATCTTGAGAAGGAGGTCATGTTGACGTAATAGGAAACATGTGCAGTAGAAAAAAACACATGTATGGAGAAGAGGAAAACCCTAGAGTGTAGATCGGTGCACAAGGAAAGACCTAGAAGTATGCCCAAGAAATGAATGGTCACATTGGCACAGAGAAGACATGAAGTCCAGACTAGAGAAAAAGAGGGTTGTGGGCTTGATGCTCGTTAGAAAGAAACCTTCATTGGAAGGAGAGGTCGATGAGAGATAGTGTAGTTGTGAAGGGACTCTCTTGTGTAGAGGAAATCCAACTAGGAAAGCATCCGATAAACCCCATGGAGGTCTTGAGATCAGTGGGAAAGAAGGGGAACTTATGTTTCTTCTAATGGAGTGGAGGAGGGTAACCTTCCTAATCCATTCCTTGACTTGATGTGTCAACAGTGAGAGAAATCCCATGGTGGTATCATGGTATGGCATGAGGATGTCCTGCTATAGAAGTTACTGAGCAAGAAGAGCCTATGTTTGGGTGGAAAGGTGTACACCCATGGTCACTTGGTTATATACATATTTTAAACAGATAAGTATCTAATATACTCTGTGTAACTGAATTGACACTCATCGTTGGATGCCTGTAATTGTTCTATAAATGTGCATGCATGATTAATAGTATTGATGCTTGTTTCATTGGAAACTACTTGGACTTGAATAATTGTAGAATTATATGAATGGTGCATGTTGCATGTTGCACACAACTAAACATAAGAAATTGTAATTTGTTTTTAAGGTCAAAATACTCCATGTTTATGTAATGGATATAACTGCATGATTTCGTCTAGAACCTAGAAGGAGAACTGAAAAGATTGTGTGTCTATGTCTCTTGTGTGATCAGTAATATATTTTTTGTAATGGGTCTCTTATGAATGGGAACCAAATCTATAGGTTAATAATTAAATGGTAATTTATGAGCGAAGAAAAGTGTTGTAATATTCCTTAAAAGGGTTAATGAATTAATTGTAAATGCTGTGTGTAGGAGGCCACAAAAGGTTGTTAAAGCCTAGATATTCCCTGTTTCGGGAAAGGAAGGTTCACAGGGCTTGAAGCCTTAGTCAGAGGGTTAAGAGATGAAGGATATCATGCTAAATATTGGTAGAGTGAGTTTGGAAAATATGGTGGGACGTCCAAGTCCCAAACTAATCCTTTGTTTGTCGAGATTCCTACAGATAGAACTAGAGAAGGCCTATGGAAGTGATAAGCCTAAGAATAGTCCTTAAAACTTTGAAATCAATGTGTTAATCGGTGAAGGAAACCCAAGGAACCCGCTCAATCATGTTTTGAATCAGAGAGACACAATAGCCATAGGTTTGGTTAGGAGGTTGATCAATAGTAGTTCGATCGCTATCGAATGAATTGAAGCAATATTTGGAGCCATGGAATTATCGAGCTATCCAACAATCGGAACACTAGAAAAAATTGGGTCACATATCTTGTGTTTTCTTGATACTCAGTACACGGTGGGGTAGGTTTCCCTTGCGGGCTCCCAATTTCTTTTGATGGAAAGTGAGAGAGAGGTGACATCATGCTGATGAGAGACATCAGCATGACAACCAACATGCCACAACAACTGATGCATGTCGATGTTTGATTACGCAGAGTGAAGGTGGGATCGGATGGGCGTGGGGACCTTTTTTTTTAAATCCTTTGAATATTGACCATTAGATACATGAGTTGAGATATCTCAGTCATTGATCCCATACATAAGCTCAGGAGGTGGGATTTACACCTTAGGGTAATAGAGTATGAAACCCCTAAATTTTTTCCCATATCTTGTTTCCTTTCGTGTTTCCTGATACCGATACCCGGTGGGTAGGGTTCCACACATGGTTCCAACCTTACTTATGAATGAGAGAGGTGATGTTAGATGACAAGGATCCAATAATGGCATCCAACGTGCCATGATAGTCAACATGTGTCAACGTTTGATAGCATAGGGCGAGATTGGGCCCAGTTGGGTGTGGATACTTTTGGTTTAGTGCTCTAAACCTCAGCCATCAGGTATTGGTGTTGAGTGATCTGGGCCATCTATTATGTAACCAAGGTCAGGAGGGAGGTTACCACTTGGGCTACTGGAGTATCGAACCCTGGAAGATTGTCATGTTTGTAATTCATTTGGGAAATTCTTGATATGTCAGTGCCCAGTGGGGCATGGTTCTGGGGAAGGGTTCCAACCTTCCCTTGTTAACTTGCAAGGAGAGGAAGAGACATGCCAATGATGTAACCCAACCAATGCGTAGTAAGCAGGTGTCAACACCTAAGTGGAGAACCTTATGACCGGTGATGACATGTCACATGGTGGTTGGTCTATATGTCATGTGGGTATTGTACCACATGTTAAAGTGAATTCATAGTTTTGAAGCAGATATCCACGATGATTTATGAGTTTTATGTATCATGCTAGGTGGTATGCTATGGAAATTCCATGTGTTCAAGGTGATAGCTAGACCCCAGACCAAGCATTGAAACCTCGAAGTGGTAAACTCTTTGGTTTCCTAGGGGGGATCGATATCCCAATACCCCGGTGGGTCTTTATATATGGTGATCTGATATCTTGGTATTCTAGTGGGTCAATGCCCTTGCATATTGGTTATCGATGATTTTTCAAGAATTTGTCAAGAGCGGAAAGCGGTTGGGGGCACAATAAGCCGAGGGCCCAGTGGGATAGGTGGTAAGTACCATGCCAACAACCACGTAGACACTAGGAGGTGACGTGTTATGACATGTCAGATCCTTGTCAGAGGGAATAGGTGACATGGAGCCATGTGGTGGTGAGTTGGACTTTGACCAAGAAGGTCTAAAACTTTGGAAGGCCATAAATTTTTATCTATACCTCAGGTTTTAGCATGGTGATAATCATTAGAAAGATATAGATGAGAAGAATGAGATTATTAATCCAAAATTGGATATCAGTAGAAATGAAGAAGGGTTGTTTTTTGAGAAAATGAAATGGAAATTTTGACACCCCACTAGCCTAAGAGAAGTTAGGGGGTTGGGTGTGTTACAACAAGTCCAGGCAATATGCATTCTCAACAATTTGTTCCAGAATAGTTTATGAGCCATAAAACAGGGGTGAAACTTATTGTGTTGGCATTTGAAGTGGTTCTTGTCTAGCAATAAAAACACATGATCTCCTAGATGAAATAACAATTGCATGTGATGCTCATCATGCCTCTATTTTTCATATTCGTGGGATGCTTGCAAGGAAGTTGCTACATATGTAGGACGTCGTGATATATTTTTGGATAAAATATTGTATTGTGTGTTGATCTTGTTGCTGGCATCCAGACCTATAAGGAGTGAGATAAAGGGGCATCTCAGAGGGTGCAATAGGATGAAATAA
Source organism: Picea engelmannii (assembly GCA_009831015.1). NCBI lineage: Eukaryota > Viridiplantae > Streptophyta > Pinopsida > Pinales > Pinaceae > Picea > Picea engelmannii. The sequence continues at coordinate 816,472 of ML785856.1, forward strand.
AAAACAAACTTCGAAGGGAAAGAAACCAGTGGAGGAGTGCATGGCCCAATTTTAACTATGTTGGGGAATATGAAAATAGGTGTTGTAATTAATCATTGCCTCCACAACAGTTTATGAATGGTATTCCATAGGGTGACCTCTCTATTTAAGTATAGCTCCAATGGTGGGATGTGATGCATCTGTCTCAATCTCCGAGGGTGGGTTCATATCCAACAAACAAAGAACATGTGTAGAGCATAATGCAATCTGAAGCTAAAAAAAGTAGTGCCCAAACTTTCCCAAAAAACTCTTGAGTTCATGGGAATTGGAGTGTGTTGGCCATTGCTCCAAAACCTGTACACGATATGGATATAATAAAACCCTTGTTGTGTCCAATATGAGTCCCAACTACTGAACTGATGTTTTCCCAAAATAGGATTTATTCACCTGAAGTGTATGTTCCTGTAGTAGATCACGTATGTTGCGGACATGTTGAAGATGTTATGTCTAAGAAATATTGAATACCAATCTCTCATCAAGATAAATGACCATGCACTTACCCAAATGAATTTTTTCATTCATGCAAACTTGATGGTAGCCAATCATACAATCCATCTTTGTGAAGTAATAAGCCCCTTGTAATTGGTCCAACAAATTCACAATCTGAGGTAGGGGGTAGTGGTTTGTAACAATAGTTTTATTAGGGGAATGATAGTTGGTCCCTAGGATCCATTATAAGTCATCCTTATTTCGGATAATAAAGGTGGGGGACACACTTGGAGACAATGAAGGTGGAATAAGGTCTGAGTTCAAAAGTTGACGAATTGGGCATTCTATCTCAACAGCCTCTTGGAAAGAGATGCAATACGATGGGGCATTGGGAAAAGAATCACCAGGAATTAAATCAAGTGTGTGCTCAATACAGTGATATGGGGGCAGTACCATGGGTTGGGTGTAGACATCTACAAAATCATGGAGCAAGGGAGCCATGGAAAGGGGTATAGGTTTAGTCTGGTTGTCTTGGTTAATGGGGCGAACCAAGCACAAAGCGACACATTGGTTTAGATTGACTTTCTTAACGACCACTTTTATGGTGATAGACTGGGTGGATTTAAGAGGAGAAGAAGTAAGCACATAGATGTTCCCCTCATATTGAAAGTAGTATTGATGAGATTTAGCATGATAGACAATGTGTTAGGTCTGTTGGTAGGGAAGGTGTTATAACCCTAAATTGCATCGGACATGCATACCTAGCATCAGGCCATCTAACTTACTATCTTTTCCAAGGCATCCCTGAACAAGATTCTCTAAAAATCATTGTTTTGAAGGTATGCATGCCCTGCACCATTACTGCCCATGTACACATGCCTGCTGCCCCACTACAGCCTGCGTACACTCACATAATATCGCAAAAAATGAAAATTGCATAGGATACTAGTTTTCGGTCCGTTACTTAACCATTTGACCGCCCATATCCAGTTAACCCAACCGTTACTATCTCTTTTGGCCTATAAAAGAAGGGGTTGGGGTCTTATTTCAAAAAGAAGTATGAGAGCATAGAAACTCTTTGTAGCACACCTTTTTATTGCCAAGGCTTTTATTTCTCTCTGTTACCAATCTGTACACACCTTTTGCATAACTCATACAGGCATTATATAATCCACGTGCATTTAAGAAAATAAATACATTTAAGCTAAGAGTAAGCATAATAATTATTACTAACATAAATAATCCATGGAAATAACATGAATCCAAATGCACAACAGAATACATGATAATTATAATACATAGAGATACAAAAACATAATTAAAGCATCATCTAGTACTTATCTTTGAAACAGTGGCAGTTTCACCAACCAAGTGTAGGCCTTCCACGAACCTCCCAGCCTTAGACCACACTGCTCATCAGATTAACAGTGGGTCACCCCCGAGCTGGGACTCAGATCCACCCCAAGACAAGGAATCCTAGGCTAGGCTGAGGTTACAGGGAAAACAACACACAGTCACAAGGAAGGAATTCACTCCCAGGAACCACTCATGCTCACTACCCATAGACGCTCCTTCCCCACATGCCTCTTCCACCCCAGGACTATACACCTTCTCTGTCACCTAGATAGTCCTTCGGATGCTAACCTCCCTTGCCTTGGGTTACCTCAATAGACCAGACCAGAAGTCTCCGAGCTCTGTGGCAGTTACAGGGTTCCTTCCAGGAGTTCTCTCCTTCCTCTGCGCACTCTCTCACCTGGAGAGAATCGCTCACAGGCCAACAACCTGTTCTTCCAGCCTCAATCACCTCTCTCACCTGAAAAGAATGTTGAACAACTGGCCAACAATCCACACGCAGTCCAGTACTATGTGACCACAACAACCCATGGGAAAACAGACACAGGCTTTCCCAAAATGGTTCAGCAATCACAGGATGGTCTCACAGTCACAACTTCGGGATAGGGACTCCACGCACAGGCTCGTTCTATCAGATAAAGGATGCATCAACTTTCCGAATTTGACATAGGCTCTCTCCGAATCAACACTGCGACTCTTGGTTCAAAGGGTGTATGGGGTATATAGAGGTTAGGTCAGACGTATCGTTCAGCAGATCAGGTCCAATGAAGGAGAAACCCCTATCATAGCTCGATTCAACAGTTTTCACTTCCATTATAGCATAGTCCCACAACTATGGTTTCAAGATTGTGTGACCAACAATTCCCGCAGGGGTCGACACAGACTCCATGGATCTGAACAGAGGTGTACTGGCTCTTCAGAACAAACACAAGATTTTTCCCTGTTTTAGAATTGCACGAGGGTCTCTTGCAGAGGTCACACGGTTCACACTTAGGACAGTCCAGGGTCGAATGGAGGAGGAACCCCCTCACGGTCCACCCTGGCTGTTTTATTCACATGCACCAGGGTCAACACTTGTCTCCTTAGAGAATGCATGCATTCCACCAACACGCATTACCTTCCCTTGGTCAGGAACTTAGGATAAAAAAATATAAATGGCACATGTTCTTTTGGAATAATAATGAAATATTATTCCCAGGCTTAAGCCCCCTAGGATAAACACTTAGCCCCTTTTTCCCACCTTCTAGCCCCTAATTCCTTGCCCTCTCTATGGATGCTTAGTCCCCCTTCACTCATTCATCGTGGTTGGTATGCACCTGACAATGTTTATATTTTATTAATGTGCTGCATACATATAGCTACAAAATCAGGCCCTTCGCCTCCAACCCTTAGGCTCTCTGGCCTAACAATCACATAAGCCTACCGACTTATACAAAACTTGGCTCACTAGCCTATAGCACATATTTACAGTTCATTTCATACCTCAGATTTACAAAGGGCTCGGCCTTTGGGACACTACAATCCCCCTCCCCTTATTTATGCACTGTCCTCAGTGCAACTTTACACAACATCTGCAAGCTTTTCAAAAAATTTCAAAAAGATGCGGGTACTTTGCCCGCACACATCTGCATGCTCCCATGTCGCGTCCTCAAGACCGTACCAGTTCCACTGGACCTTTACAAGCTCTATAGCTCAATTCCAGAGTTGTTTGCTTTTCCTGTCCAATATGCGCACATGATGCACTTGCAGGACACCTTCTGGTTCCACCTGAATCGCATTTTAATTGATAACATGATTAGCATCAGGTACATATATTTCTTAAGTAATGAAATATGAGACACCTTAGGTACAGTCATGGATCCAGTAATGCAACCATATATGCAATGTATATGTATGTATATACAAACAAATTCAATAACATTAAAACTGTATACAACATACACAACATACAATAAATAGAGAATTGTACTTATCTTTTGATTGAGAGACCTCCCACCCCGGAGCAGAGCTATGAATCCATCAGGAAATGGCTTCCCAAGATAGCCATGGTCCACAATCCTTATCCACATGGTCTAGGCCATGGTACCAGACCTCAACAACACTCCAACCATTCAAACCTCGACAGTACTCCAACCAACGGTCTCTCATTCCCCACATGCCTGTCCCACCCGGGAGTATACACCTTCACAAGCACAGTCCATCAGTGCTACACCTCCCTTCCTTGGGCTTGGCAACAGGCCGGACCAGAAGTCTTAGAGAACTGTGGCTCCAAGAGTTCCAACTGTCCTCAAAGGTTTCCAAGCAGCATCTTCCCGAGATACTCTTTGTAGCCAACATTTTAACTTTTATCAACATCATCTCATCTGCATCAACCACATGCAGTTATCATGAGAGAACATACAAGAATTCATTTAGGAATTCCAATTAATTCGAAAGGAAATTCAACTTTTATTCCCAAAACATGACATCCTATTTCGTGATTCATCTTGGCTGTTGCCACTTATGAATGCAGTCATCCCTGTGATTTTTCCACAGGCACAAAACTGCCTACAATTTTCTTGCAAGACTTCATCTTGCATGCTGCCAACAAATTGTCGGTATTTTCTGTGCATCATAATTCAATATGTACAACATCTTATGCAATAATCTTAGAATTTCTACACCTAGCAATTCAATCACAATTACCAAACAACTTGACCAATAGAATAACTCGTCATTCTATGCATATGCATGTCCACAGTTAACAATAGTAAGTTCATTATTTCAATTTTCTGAACATAAAATTTTATGTAGTCTCCATTCTTGTGACTACCTGGCTTGTAACTTTCTTGTTGCAGTGTTTAACAGTTCTTGAAATGTTCTCAATTTCAGGGGTTAGCAACATTTCAGCCATCAACATGATTATTTCCATGCAATAATATATATGCATGTACTTACCAAACATATTCAACCATTTCACTTAGTATGCAATTATATCACTTATTATGCATGACTGTGATTCTCAATGCATTCTTATTCAGTGCACCTTGCATTGAATTACATAATGCTCTCTATCTCAGTCATGTATCTCACCATCCATGGGTTGGAATTCTGGCCAATGTGTTGCCACAATCTTCATACACTTCCCATTATCTTTCCAATTAATTGGATGCCTTCCTTTCCGACCTGAACACTACACCAAGAATATAATTCTGCGGTGTCCATTAGTGTTAGCAAAAAGGTTGCAGCCCAAGTTTATTTAAAAGTAGGAAGCTTTTAGTACTTGGTGTGGCTCATAGTCTTTCCATATCTGTACCTTGCCATATCCAACCATGTCCTGGTCTCATACATGACTAGCTTTCTGTCATTCATTCTTGTAACAAGTTCTTATCTTTTAATTCTTTGGTTATTACCCCATAACCAAATTAACATGACATTCTACTATGTCAATGTGTGCATTCAAAAGCTAAAAAGATTTGAATTAACACAGGCCTACAGCCTTTACCACATCCGGTGGTATGCATTCAAATAATATAATCATGTGATTTAATAACATAGCTCTGGTTGAGGAAATTCTTACCATACTTTCCTTTCAACAATTATGCAAAAAGAGTGATAAAAACTCATACCTGCATGACTTCCATTAAAATTATACTACCTGAATACCTGATAGCAGTAGAAGCTTTCATGCTTCTTTTATCAATCTTATAACCAACACTTCAGCCCTCTATTGCTTTCTTCATTACACAACAACATTACCAACAACACTTGCAACTTGCAAGCATTCTTTCCTCTGGCTGTCCCAACGAGCCAAAACATACTTGCTTCTATAAATTGCAACAACTTCTTTCTCCCTTTAACACTTTTTCTTGTGGATCCCAGAAGCATTCAATTCTTCCAGGATTCCTGAATCTTCTTATGCTCTCCACTGTAATCATTGTGCATGATTATTCCTACCCTAAGCACTTTTGATGCAGTTTCCCTACCTCAACGGGGTATTCTGACCTCTCAGTCAATGGGTCTTCAGCTCTCTGACCTGGAGCATCTCTTCGGGTCCCTACTAGAACCTCCATGCAACAAAACCACAAGCCTTGCGCGAAAACTCTCCTGCGAGAACTAGCGGTGGCACAAGTTTCTCCCACATGGTCACCGACTATGACCACGTGCCTATCCAGAAGGAATTTCAGGACTTCACGTACTGGGTTTTTAGATATGAGTCACCCTCGACTCTCTCTATCCCAGAAATCAGAAACAAGAGTCTAGCGCGTGCTAGCTCTTCCTTTAACTTCCACCACTGTGACCTCTAGCTATGACCTGGGCCACCAACTTCCGAGCGCTATGGGACTTTACCCTTTGCGAACTTCGAGGACTATCTCTCCTTATTTTTTCCCAAGGTATGAATTCCCGAAACCCATTTGCCTCAGATCAAGGTCCACAGCTTTTCGGATTCGACGATCCAAATCAATTCCTCGTGAATCGACAATTCGCATTTCGGGGTTTGGAAAAATAGTTTTCCCTCTTTTATTTCGATCTCTAGTTTTCCGAAATCCACTTGAGTAAGATATAACGAATCAAAGATCCTCATAATCCACCGGCGTGGATCCTTTTTCGTGAATCCAGACTTCACGGTTCACGAATTAGAAAACAATTCTCTTCCCTTTTCAACTTCTGTCTTCATAGAATTCCAGTGCGTCAGAGCAATTGCTGACACTCGCCATGAATCAATGGTCTAGATCTCTCCTCTCGAATCAGAAGTTCGCGTTTCAGTATTTTCGAGAACAAATTCCTCTGTTTTCCCAACTTTGGATTTTCCGATTTCCCGATGAAAGAAATCAATGGTTCGATCTTCCTTGAGATAGATGGTTCAATACCTCCCCTGAGTTTTCGAGTGCTGAATGACTCTTAGCGTTATACTCCTCGCAGTTGGATTGATCCGACGGCTCATGGGTTTTCGACACTTCTTCCTAGAAGCGCTCCACCGTCCGATTCTACCCTTGTTAATCTCTTTTGTGATTCGGGACTTGGAGTGACGAAGAATTTGGCCTGCACTCCAAGTTCACGATCCCCGAATTCACGAAATGATCCAATGGTTTAAAATCAACCACGATCAATGACCCATGTTTACTTTGAATCCTAGAGTGGCGAGTTTCTCCATCCACTAACCACCTTCCAACTTTTGGCTATCTTACGGTCCCCGTAATTTCACGAGTTCTCCTCGGAGAATTCCGACCGTTCGTTGAAATTCTCAATGACTTCTTTCCAAATATCTTGGTGTCAATTCTTCTAGAATTGACTTCCTCCCTAACTTGAAGGATCTCGAATAATTTGACAGTGTTTTCCTTCCCAAGCTTTCGTTAATGAAATTTTAACTTCACCTTGCCGCACACTTGCGCTCGACATGTGAACTTGCACTGTTTCTCTTTGAGATTTTAACTGATTCAGTCTCAAAGGGACTCGACCCTTCTGTGTTTTTCGAAAGACTTTCTGGTGCCCATCTGGCACCCTCTACACTCGTCTCCTGGAATTCTTCGAACTTAAAACAAGTTCCCTCTATAAGCACTCCTTACGCTTGATATGCACACTCTACTAACTAAATCTCTATGCTATCTCTTCTGAGCTTTGTTTTCTAAACTGCAAGCATTTTGTGTCTCTTCCATTTCTTTGCACTTTGTGGAAATTCAAAATAGTTCTGGCACTCATCAACCTTTTTCAATACAATGTGCAGACGACTAGAATTTGTCAAGCCTTTGTTTCCTGACAATTCCTTATCTTTCATAACAATCGATTTTAAGAAAATGTTTCAATTTCATGACTTTTCCGAGCTCTGATCGGCTCTGTACATTTCGGGACTTTGGGACTTTGGAATCTCGGTCCACGAAGATCCAACAGTTAAATCTTTGTAACCAAAGTCACCCTTTCGCAACTCGTGATCTTGCGAGTTCGTGAGTCGAAGACCCTCGACTCATTTCCTCCAAATGTCGATACCCGAGATGCAACAGGGGTATGACTCCCTCTTCGCTAGCGCCTGCTACACATGACCGTAGGCTAGGGATAATTGCTAGCACTTCTTCGCCAACTCGTGACTTCACGAGTTGGAGTGTTGAGCCTTCGTGCTCCTCCTTTGCGAATTCTGAAATTGCGAATTTACTTTATTCTTTGGGCCCACAGCACAGCTGTCGCCCTTCACCACCGTGGCACGTGATACATTTAGGAGGGTCCACGTCACCTTCGGTGACGTCTTTATGTCCCACCACTCTCACCTGTCTTCTTGAATCACTGGCACGTGGTACACATTCATGCACCCATGTCCATTCCAACCAAGGAATCCAACGGTTAGATCCCCTCCTCAGATCAACGACGTAGATCTTTTCGGCACTTCGGGGTTTCGGGCATTGGGAGTTCGTGCACCCCACATCTCGAACTTCCATGTGCTGAAATCCTGAAATTACAGTTTACTCCTCCACTGAGTCGGACGGTCAACCACCTTCCTACAATCTATGGTGTAGATTGTTTTAGCGTTTCAGGTTTCGGAGGTGTTCACCTTTCTCACTTCCTCTCGTAACTTTGAAAAATCTGAAAAGTTTTTGCGCCTAACTCGAGCCTGACTCCGCTAGATCTAACGGTCGAGGCTAACCTTCCCTCCCGAACTGATCCTAAGGTTCTAACACTATTGGTGTGGAGACCTATCTCCCCGTGGCCATAGACCACACCAGCTACGGTTTCACATGCCGCTAAACCTCCTGAGCTTAAAAACTCGTCAAGTAACTCCTTGACACTTCGGAGCAAACCAGGGTCCGAAATTGGCCTTCTAGACCCAATTTCCCCTCGCATTCTCAGTCCAAAGACCGCTCCACTAGCCCATCTAGGCTCAGTGTCAAAACCTTGGCTCTGATACCAATTTGTAGCACACCTTTTTATTGCCAAGGCTGTTATTGCTCTTTGTTACCAATCTGTACACATATTTTGCATAACTCATACAGGCATTATATAATCCACATGCATTGAAGAAAATAAATACATTTAAGCTAAGAGTAAGCATAATAATTATTACTAACATAAATAATCCATGGCAATAACATGAATCCAAATGCACAACAGAATACATGATAATTATAATACATAGAGATACAAAAACATAATTAAAGAATCATCTAGTACTTATCTTTGAAACAGTGGCAGTTCCACCAACCAAGTGCAGGCCTTCCATGAACCTCCCAGCCTTAGACCACACTACTCATCAACTTAACAGTTGGTCACCCCCGAGCTGGGACTAAACTCCACCCCAAGACAAGGAATCCTAGGCTAGGATGAGGTTACAGGGAAAACAACACATAGTCACAAGGAAGGAATTCACTCCCAGGAACCACTCATGCTCACTACCCACAGATGCTCCTTTTCCACATGCCTGTTCCACCCCAGGAGTATACACCTTCTCTATCACCTAGACAGTCCTTCGGCTGCTAACCTCCCTTGCCTTGGGTTACATCATTAGACCGGACCAGAAGTTTCCGATCGCTGTGGCAGTTACAGGGTTCCTTCCAGGAGTTCTCTCCTTCCTCTGCGCACTCTCTCACCTGGAGAGAATCGCTCATAGGCCAACAACCTATTCTTCCAGCCTCAATCACCTCTCTCACCTGAAAAGAGTGTTGAACAACTGGCCAACAATCCACACGCAGTCCAGTACTATGTGACCACAACAACCCACTGGAAAATAGACACAGGCTTTCCCAAACTGGTTTAGCAATCACAGGATGGTCTCACAGTCACGGCTTTGGGATAGGGACTCCATGCACAGGTTCGCTCTATCAGATAAAGGATGCATCGGCTTTCCGAATTTGACACAGGCTCTCTCCGAATCAACACTGTGGCTCTTGGTTCAAAGGGTGTACGGGGTATAGTCTTACAGAGGTTAGGTCGGACGTACCATTCAGCAGATCAGGTCCAATGAAGGAGAAACCCCTATCATAGCTCGATTCAACAGTTTTCACTTCCATTACAGCATAGTCCCATAGCTATGGTTTCAGGATTGCGTGACCAACAATTCCCGCAGGGGTCGACACAGACTCGACGGCTCCGAACAGAGGTGTACTGGCTCTTTAGAACAAACACAGGCTTTTTCCCCATTTTAGAATTGCACGAGGGTCTCTTGCAGAGGTCACACGGTTCACGCTCAGGACAGTCCAGGGTCGAATGGAGGAGGAACCCCCTCACGGTCCACCCTGGCCGTTTTATTTGCATGCACCAGGGTCGACACTTGTTGCCATGGAGAATGCATGCATTCCACCAGCATCCATTACCTTCCCTTGGTCATGAAATTAGGATAAAAAAATATAAATGGCACATGTTCTTTTGGAATAATAATAAAATATTATTCCCAGGCTTAAGCCCCCTAGGCTAAACACTTAGCCCCTTTTTCCCACCTTCCAGCCCCTAATTCCTTGCCCTCTCTATGGATGCTTAGTCCCCCTTCACTCATTCATCGTGGTCGGTCTGCACCTGGCGGTGTTTATATTTTATTAATGTGCTGCATACATACAGGTACAAAATCAGGCCCTTGGCCTCCAACCCTTAGGCCATAAGCCTACCGGCTTATACAAAACTTGGCTCACCAGCCTATAGCACATATTTACAGTTCATTTCATACCTTATATTTACAAAGGGCTCGGCCTTGGGGACACTACACTCTTCCCATTTATGTATCCCCCCTTTGCGCCAATATTCGGCAACCCCATTGTGAGTTTGAGCCAGAATTCCCTTATTCTCCATTTCAAGCCTTTTTCATTCCCCTAGAGAGAACTAAAGAGGAGAAGGAGATGTGGAAGCAGTTGGTGCATTGTGAAGAGGATCCCAGGACCGAGTTCGAGGAGCAGTTCTAGTCTCATATTGTAAGTGAATTTTGTGAGATTAATATAAAGAAGTACTTTTTCCGTCCCGCCAAATGACATCTTAAACTTATATGATTTGTTTACATTTCTTGTTTATGATGTCTAAGCCACTAATCCATATGTAGAATGCATGATTGCAGTTTCTTTTTTATCTTTTGGTGAATGCGGGTCATCATTGGGAGGAGACTTGCAGTTAGGAAACAACTAAGCGCAAAGGGATCGACATCGGACGTGGAGTTTAAGGTATGCCTACCGGATCCCCTATACCTTGTCTTTTATTTATGATTGTGGGGTAATTTTAGGATAGTTGATAAAAAGTAGGATACTTTAGACAGTTAGCTCTACCTACATTTTAGAACACTGGTGTAGTCTGTAGAGGGGTTTTCCCTCTATAGCAGAATTGTCGACCATACTGGGGAATCCTCTAGGGTCTTTGGGGATATTTCTTTTTGGGTGCTTTGAATCAGTTTATTTACTATTTTCTGAGTTTATGTAAGCTTTTGTGTCGTTAAGGGATGCTGGTCTTCCATACCAGTACTCCTTGCCTGTGCTGGACTATTGGTTTTCATTTTTTTTGAGGAGTTACAGAGGTGTATGCAGCCTGTAGTGGGTCTGCATGCATGCATACGTGCCCTGCCTTTGGACAACCCACGTACATACGCTGGCTGTTGAAGTATCAATAGCATGCCTATGTTGAGATTTTGTTTTTTTTAAGGAGAGGCAGTTATCCTCTTCCTTGTCAGAAGTCACACTTCTCAGGGGTTTTCTTGATCTAGTCCCGGTCTCTGTTATAACAGTCTTTAGCCTAGGTTTGAATTCAGCATAGCTTTTTCTTATCGAAATATTTCTTGTGTTTTCTTTGATAGGGTTTTTAGACAAGTTTGTGAGTCTATTTTGATCTGCCTGTTTGGTATTGTTAGTGACTCCCTGCGATTTGCGTTTGGGCCTGAATTCATTTCTTGGTCTTGACTTGTCGTTATTTTTCCCTTTTTTTCTTTGTAAGAAAAGAAAAGAATTAATTTTCAAATTCTTGTTTTGACGCGTAAAACAATAAAAAAAAAAATCTTTCACTTCTTTGTTTGGTAAAGTAGTTTAGGCTAGTTGTTTCATTTACCATGGAAAAAGAAAGTTTTCTTAAGTTATTTACTTGAATACTTAGGACATTAAGTATCTCATAGTCGAGCAAAATCTTGTTCTAAGTTTCTCTTTTCAAATATCTGAGAAAAGTAGTTACAAAAAGTTTGGTTAAAGAGTTTAAATTGGCAAATCTTTATTTGTGAAGAAAGAAGTAGTTTTTTTTTTTAGTTTCATCTTATTCTCTTCTCTTTTGTCTCTTAATGAAAATCACTAGTTTCATTTCCATTCCTGTTGACTTAAGACAGGCACTAAAATTAATGCTTAATTAAAAGTTATTAGAGTTTGTGTTTGAAGGGTCCATCAATTTAGTCTAGGCTATAGCGTTGATTTAGGATTGGAGAGGAAACTCTTCAAGGCTACAAAAACAAACATAAGAGTCTGAGCTACATAGTGCTTCAAAGCCCAGTAACCATGGAAGTTATCCGGGACCCCTCTCTAACACAGGGGCTAAACACGAGGTCGCGTGCGGAAAGGTAGCGGAGATAACCCCTCCAAAGCTGGACCAACTGTAGTGGGGAACGCATATAGAGGGCTTATCTTGGGATTTCGTTGATCACATTTTCCACATAGCTTCATGGGTCTTGAATCCATTCGAGGTCCTCAGTAGTCTTCTGGAACACTTTCTTTCGATACCCTTAATAGGTTTCGGGCTTGATACCCTGCTCATTGCGGTCCACCCAACTGTCGACTATACCCGCCTGGTGACTGTTCATGCGCTGACAACCTAGTTTCCTTTATCTTAGTGACTTACACAGGTGACTACAAAGGTATACCTCAGTACCTAGGGCAGACATCGGGCCACGCTTTTCAAAGTATACCCAGAGGGTGCTTCCATATTCGAGTTTCACTTGCACCGGTAAGTTTCTCTAGTGTTGGCTATTGTAACTATCCTTCCAACTAGCTAGTGATCTACTTGTCTTATCTCATAAGAACTTTTTCTAGTGTGTGTTGGTTTTTAAATGATTATAGAAAGCTCTAGTCTGTCTTTGATATTCTCACATAGTGGAGGATCAGGATCTTCGCCGATCGTGAAGGCTTTTGGGCCTACCACCGCTAAGGCGAAAACTATACCAACAAGGGTATTTTGAGGTGACCAGGTTACAGGAAAATGTGCCCAACTCATCTCCAAGAGCAGAACATTTGATTCCAGAGGAGCCAACCATTTCTGACCTTGGAGCAGAAGCTCTTAGTTTGTATAACCCTCCATTCACTGATCTATTGGCGCCCATCGTCGTACAGGTTCAACCTTACGAGCGTCAGGTAGTGTCACAAGCAACAATGGAAACAAATGCTACTACTTCTTCAGGGAATACTCATATTTCCTCTACGGATGTCACTACAGGGGGTGTTCTTCCAACTAAACAACCATCATCAATTCGGGCCACTATGGTCTTGACTGCCTCTACCTCCGGAAATGGTCTGATTCTGTCTATGGTGGCAATCACTTCTCGTTTCACCCAGAGTGTGACAGGCCCTCCGTTCTCATACGGGATGCCTGGCTTCGGTGCGAGAACTGTACTTTCATACTCCACTCTACAGACTTTATGTCTCAGGGCAGGGAGCTCCAACACTCCTTTGAAAGAATCCATGGGGGGGATTTCATCTCCCTATAACTCTTTCCATTATGGAGGGGATCATATACCTCCTTCGTCCCCTTCACTCAGCGGTGCTTACCATCTTTCCGTCGGTCCGAACGTAAACTATAGTTTGTTTGAAGAAGGGAGTCAAGGAATTGCTTCTTATAACATGCCGGTAGGTTCGACACCATTCTCTTTGTTCAGTGCATTTGGTAACAACACATTCTCGTCAACTATCATCTTGGCTGGGGGCAACCCTGGTTATGGACAACAAAATCCTATGCAAGGCACTATTTCTGCACATGGGTAAAACTTAGGAATTCCTTCCTCACAAGGACCTTGGAATCCATGGTAGGGATCATTTCCATTGTCAGGGATGCCAACCGGGGGTAACCCCTTCCATAGCTAATGGAACCCCGAGCAAGGCTCAACTACTATTCCCATCGGATCGGCAAGGGGAAACCCTTCCCAAAATCCTTGGAATGCGACGCAAGCCCATCCCTTTTCGTCCTATTATGGGAGTCAGCCAATGACATATCAACAAGAATAGAATCCATAAGCTAGTCACGGCTATGGTTATTACCAGAACCCTGGCCAACAACCTAACTTTTCCCGGCAGCTTGGTGCCAGCCAAACTCCAAGCTCCTTTTTCCCTGGTTATAATTAACAACCCAAATTACCATTTCTGGAAACTATGCACTTTCCAGAATTGACAAGGTTATTAAATGACCTGATATGTCACGATCCACATTGGCCTCCCATGCCGACCAAGTTGCCTTCAGACATTCCACATTTCGAGGCTAATCCTAATGAAGATCCAGGTGATCATGTGACTACCTTCCATCTATGGTGCTCATCCAACTCTTTGAGAGACGACTCCATCCAGTTGTGTTTGTTTCAACACACTCTCATCGTGAGTGATATGAAATGGTACATTGAGCTCGACCGCTCAAGATAATCTTCCTTTGGTGAATTGGAAATGGCTTTCTTAAACCATTTCCAATTACCTGTGAGATACGATGCTGACACCGAATTGCTGGCGAACTTTGAGCAGACAAAAGCAGACCATATCTCAAATCAAATATGAGAATGGAGACTCCGAAAGAGTTTGATAAAAGTGTCAGTACCACCAACATTCCTACTTGAGTGGTTCCTTAAGTCTTTGGTACCCCAGTTATATAAATACGTTGCAAACTCAGGGGTCTTTTCAGAGGAAGAAGTGATAATGAGAGCTCAATAGTTAGAGAATATTTACTTTCAATCTGGTTTACTTTACAAAGTTTTTCCAGATGCACCGCGGTCAATACTTGACAAGACCAAACAAAGATCTGGACGACATGCCGATGGTACTTTTGGTTCAACACAAATGAATCCCGCTGACCAACTATCAAATAAATTGTAGCAATTGTCGATACAACAAACAACGACCAACTAGACCACTGGTTCGATTGTTCCCCCTACCCAAAAGTCGGATGTACACAATGTGCAATCAAAAAACCCAAAGGCCACCCAACAGCCTGAAGGAAGGAAGAAACAACGAAAGAAGGGTAAGGGGGATAAGAAACCTACCGATAATTCTAGCGGGGGAAACACTAAAGAGAAGAATTTGAAGTATCCATGTAATCTTTGCAAGGAAGAACACCTGACTCACCAGTGGCCTCGGCTTGCGGAGGCCCAGAAGTTATTGGCACAACAGTATCCTGCCATGTTAATGAACACATTTCCACATGGGAAACATTTAACTCAAGCCTCTTCAAGTGCGGAAGGGGGCAGTCAGGGACCCCCTCCTTCTACAAGTAATCCTTCATCCATGAATGTGTACATGATGAAAGGTAACATTGACATAACGACTAGAACACATGACTATGGAATGCCAAACACCTCTGATAAAGGTAAAGAAGAAGAAAACCCATCTTTTCCTCTGCATATTGAGAACATGTTGGGTGAAACAATGACACGCATCCCAAAAGGTGCATTCAAGAAAGCTTCCCACAACCCAAACGCAAGGGCTGCCTAGAACTACTCTGTGGTGGAGGATTTGTCACAAATCCCTTGTGCAATGTCTGCTTTGGAAGTCTTCCAGAGTGTCCCTTCCCAAAGAAAGTCTCTATTAGCTACCTTAGGATCTGTTGAGACTTGTAATCTGAGAGAGATCATGCTTGATATGACTGACTTAAAACCTCATCTTCCTTACCACGTAGTGTTTCAGATAGTAGTGGCTTACACCACTAAAAATTTTACTCAGAACATTTTCTGCACGGTGGTTAATGAGGGGACCTCGACATGCGTGATGTCTTTGGCATGTTGGAAGGCCATTGGCCAACCCATTGTCTCCGTCACCTACTCTCCTTACCTCTTTCGATGGTCATTCATTCCGACCACATGGAATCATCCCCTCTTTTCCCATGCAGTTAGGGGGGAAGACCATGTGCGTCGAGGTTGAAGTGGTCGATGCATCTCTCGACTACAATCTCTTGTTAGGAAGGAGTTGGACCTACGCTATGCAACCAGTGGTCGCAAAAGTTTTATGGGTCTTGTTGTTTCCACATGAGGGTCGGATCGTGTCCATTGATCATTTATCCTTCTCTCGTTCTGACCCTTCATCGGGGGTATCAACGGTCCCGATGATTGATTACCCTCAACCCAACATCATCAACATAAGGGTTAGTTTTTTCCCACCTTTGATGGGTACATTCGATTACCCACCTCCGACCGACAATGTCCACTGCATATTGACTGTCCCCGATGGTCCTAGGGATGAAATATTTCAAATATCGTCATTTAGCATGACTTACTTTAATGATCTGTGGACTCTTCCTTCCCCATCAACTACGATGGAAGGGACAGGGCACCATGGCATGGCCATGCCTTTATCCCCGACATAAGTTGCATACTCTATAGTTCAACAAGCTTCCGCTGGCCCTGATCCAACTCATGCACAAGAGTTAAATCCGGTACTCACACCTACTTGGGATCAAGGTTCCCTCGTCAATACTGATTCTTTAGACTTAGTCTTGCCCTTAGACGAGGCTATTATTGAGGCAATGACTGCAAGATACCATATATAATAAATACGCATAACATAAGTAAAAATCTAGAAATGGCAGAATAACAGTAATATAACCAGCATAATCTCCACAATAACATAGAAATAATATGAGAACAACAACTGAAATAACACTTTGATTCAGAAAGTAATGTTCACAGGCCTCTTCGAGGGGGAAACCTCTAGTCGAGCAATGCTTTGTTACAATAATCTCCAAGCTAGGGTTTTCATACCCTCGACCCTTATTTATACTAAATATGTCTAAAGAGAAGCATCTAGAGGAAGATCCTTCTAGAAGTGAAAGCTTCTATTAGGTCTTCTTACATCCACCTTATTCTATTTTATTGAAAGGCCTTTATTTATATTGACCTTTATTACATCCGAATACATTGATCTACCTATGTGCGGGTTGGGACCTTAACATGTTCGCCCCCTTAAAAATAGTCTTGTCCTCAAGGCTTGAGATGTGGAAACTGTTGCAGAATGGTAGCTGGTTCCCAAGTGGCATCTGCTGGAGTCATATCTGTCCACTGTAATAGCACTTCCTTGATGGTTCTCTGACGCAGGCGATGCTCACGCTGGTCCAAAACTACTTATGGATGTAGCCAAATGGAGCCTTCTTTAGCTAACTCATGAAGGTTGGTTTAAATTTGGCACTTGGTTCCAATCACCTTCTTCAAGCATGAAACATGAAAAACAGGATGTAGCTTCGATTGACTGGGCAGAGCTAACTGATATGCTACTTGTCCCAAACACTTGAGAACTATGTAAGGGCCATAAAATTTGGGCGCTATCTTCTAAAAATGCTCGGCCTTGAGGGAAGTTTGCTTATATGGTTGTAGTCTCAAAAACACTTGATCCCCTTCTGCAAATTGACGTTCAGAGCGACCTTGATCTGCTTGCTACTTCATTCAATTCTGTGCTAGGACCAAGTTCTCTTTAAGGGTACGAAGGATATCCTCTTGGACTGTAAGTGTTTGGTCAACAGCTTGGACCTTCGAGGTACCTGGTAAGTATGAGAGAACTGAAGGTGGATTTTGCCCATATACCGCTTCAAAAGGAGTCATGTGAGTGGTTGTATGGTATGTAGTGTTGTACCACCATTCGACTAGGGGTAACCATTGAACCCACTGGTGTTGTTTTTCAGAGGAAAATCACCTCAGATATGTTTCCAAACACTTGTTGACAACTTGCGTTTGACCATCTGTCTGGGGATGATAAGCTGCGCTGAGATGCAATTGTGTGCCTTGTAGCTTAAACAGTTCTTGCCCAAATTTTCTTGTGAAAGTTGGGTCACGATCAGAAACAATAGAGTGCGGCATGCCATGAAGCTTGAAGACCTGGTCCATGAAAATTTGAGCTACCATGGATGCAGTAAATGGGTGGTGAAGAGCGCAAAAATGAGCATACTTGGATAGGCGATCCACCACCACCATTATGACTGATTTATTCCCCGATTTGGGTAATCCTGTAATAAAGTCCATAGAGATATCCTTCCAAATAGCAGGGGGAATCAGAAGCGGTTGGAGGGTGCCCAGAGATTTGACTGTTTCTCCCTTGTTGTGTTGACACACCTCACATTCAATGAAAAACTTATGGATGTCTTGTTTCATACCATCCCAGAAAAAAAGAACGTTTGACCCGGTCATATGTTTTGGTGAACCCTGAGTGCCCCGCTGTGGGTGTAGCATGAAGCTCAGAAAGTACTATGGATTTGAGCTTGGATTTTTTACTTAAATAAAAATGGCCTTTGTATCAAAGCTCACCCTGGTGCCAGGATTACCCTGGGGGAGCCGGAGCCTTGTTCTGTAGTTGCTGGATCATATGTGAACTTTTGGGATCTTGAAGCCATTCCTGGCGCACAGCTTGGAGCCAATCGGGTACAATGAAGGAAAGAGAAAAAAGGGAGCCTTCATATTCATATTTCCGGGATAGTGCATCCGCCACGACATTGTCTTTTCCCTTCTTGTAAATGATCTCATAATCATAGCCAAAGAGCTTAGTCACCCATTTTTGTTGCTCCTGGGAGGAAATTCATTGTTCCAAAAATTAATTGAGGCTTTGATGGTCGGTCTTAATTTGGAAGCGTTGTCCCAAGAGATAAGGATGCCATAGCTCAACGACATGCATAATCACCAACATTTCCTTTTCATAAATGGGTTCGCCTAGATTCCTTTCAGACAGTTGCTTGCTGGTGAAGGCCAAAGGTCGACCCTCTTGCATAAGGACAATGTCGATTCCTTTCCCTGAGGCGTCACATTCCAACACAAAGGTCTTTGTGAAATCAGGAAGAGCTACAACCGGAGTGGTGCACATGGCCATCTTCAAGGTTTGAAAATCCTGAGCAGCGACTGGAGTCCAAGTGAAAGATTTCTTTTTGAGGAGAGTCTTGAGAGGTGCTGCAATCTTTCCGTAGTTCTTAACAAACTTGCGATAGTACCCTGTTAGGCCCAAAATTACACACAAGATTTTGAGAGTCTTTGGGTGCGGCCAGTCTTGCATAGATTCAATCTTCTTTGGGTCCACCCTGACGCCATCCTTTCCCACCAGATGACCCAAGTATTCAACTTTTGAGGCACCAAAAGAACATTTGGACTGTTTCAGGAAAAGTTGGTGCTGAGAGAGTAGGCGGAGAACTTGATCCACATGAGTAAGATGGTCTGTCCAGGTTTTGCTATAGATGAGGATATCATCAGAGAAAAATAAGACAAAATGACGAAGAAAAGGGCGGAAGACATGGTTCATGAGGCTCTAGAAGGTGGAGGGGGCATTACACAAACCAAAGGGAATGACCAAAAACTCATAGTGGCCCTTATGAGTGCGAAAGGCTGTCTTGGGAATGTCGGCCTCTTTCATACGTATCTGGTGATAGCGTGGGTGAAGGTCAAGTTTGGTAAAGAATTGGGTGCCACTCAATTCATCCAGGAGGTCATCAATGACAGGAATGGGAAATTTGTCTTTGATGGTCAGTTTGTTGAGAGAACGGAAGTCAGGACACATTCTCCAAGAACCTTCTTTCTTCAGTACCATGACGACCGGAGATGAGTAAGGGCTCGTACTAGGAAGGATGATGCCTGCAGTAAGGAGTTCCTGGACCATTTTTTCGATTTCACTTTTTTTTGCAAAGGGGTGGCGATATGGACAGATATTGGGGGGAAGGCTTCCTCGGACAAGGGGAATGGAATGATCATGAACACCATGAGAAGGAGGGAGTCCTTGGGGAGTGGAAAATACCGTTTGATGTTTAGAAAGGAGGGCTTGGAGGTCTTGGGGCACTGTGGGTGTCTCTATGGCTTGTATGGCATGGAGTTGGTCAATGACACCAGAATAACCTTTTTTGAGCAGCTTCTCCATGCGATGAGAACAGATGATCTCTGGTGAACCAACAATGATTCCTTGGAATTTATATTGGTGGTCTGCTTGGTCAAATTGCATGGTTAAGTTCTGAAAAACCATGAGAATGGGGCCCAAGGTCCTTAGCCAGTCTGGACCCAACACAATGTCGCAACCGCCCATGTCAATAGCAAACATATGGGATTTTAGGTGGTAATCATAGATTTGGAGATGCACCTTTTCACAGCACCCGCCACATTTCATAGAACCACCATTGGCAATCATGATTTGGAAATTGTTGACAACATGGATGTAGCAATGGGTTTCTTGGGAAATGCAGCGATGAATAAAATTGTGGGTGCTTCCACTATCAACCAGAATGATGACCTTTCAGTGCTTGATGTAACCGATTAATTTGAGGGTTTGGGGGGCAGAGAAGCTGGTGAGAGCATTGAGGGAAATGATCGGTTCCACTTCGGGAGGGTCGGAGGGAGGGTTTATGTCAGTGATTTCTAGTGACTCGGGCACAAGGGCAGTTTCAAATCCTCTTCCGGAATATCCTCAGAGATGGCCATAAAAATATTTTGTTCCTTACATTTGTGGCCCGGGAAATATTTGTCATCACAATTATAACAAAGGCCTTTGAGTTGGCGTTCAACCATTTCAGCCCTGGTCAATTTTTGGATCTTTAATGGGGCAGAGGGAGTAATGGGGTTTACTGGTTTAGGGTGAGGTTGTTATCGGACTAATTGGTAGGTGCAGACACTAACAAATCTCCCTAGATCCACCTGGATCTAGAACAAAACAGGACAGGATAGGACTCTTTCCCTAAGTTTTGACCATTGAATTAGCTAGTAGAGAGGAACAAGTAACATACCTTATATCACTTCCTAGGGTCTTTGTTTCTCCTGCTTCGCTCCGGTGCTCTCGTGAGGTCAAGATCAATACAACACAAACCAACCAAAGTGAAGATAGCACAATATATTCAACAGTCAACTTATGTATATGATCAAGGAATTACACAATAAAGTGAGAATAGCTTTATGGGAAAGGGACATGTCATTGTATCATATTAATGGAAAGTAAAGATTACAACCTGATTGCCTTGATGTTGCAAGCTTCCTTTCGATGGCTCTTGGCTCCAACACACACACTTTCTCAATCTTTGTATGAAGAAGATCAAATCCCCTTGATAGACTTTGCTAGAGTCTCCAAGTTGTTGTTTAGGCTAAGTCCTTCACACAATTCTTTCACCAATTATCAAATGAATCTTGCTTAACCTTTTCCATGAGAATTATCTCAATATATAGGAGAGAATAAGATAGTTACTTAGATAAGAATGATCCCAAAATATCGGGGAATCTAGCACAAGGATAACCATTCAAATGCCAACCCATCCTTCTAGAAGATTCCCTTCTAGAAACATCGAGAATTCATCTTTTTCCATGCTTTAGGAAGAGTTCGCACCCTGGCTATTCAACACAGTGTGAGACGTTCGCACCCTGGCTTAAGGCAGCCTGCGAGAATGGGTCATTCTCACACCCTAATATATTAGCAGCCTATGAACCTTCTTCAAAAATATATTTTCTGGGAAGAGATGAAAGTAACTTTTCTTAGGATAAAGTTCTTATGAAGAGCCTGAGTACACCATCATTAATACACCATCATGACGACCAAAATCATGGGTAATAGAATGCCCCCCAAAGTACGAGTTTGGAATCAGTGACAACCGAAATACTTTGTAAACTGAGTGTGTGTGTATGTCGGAAACTAGGAGCGCACCTTATCGGAAACCTGCGAACAACCAAGCATCTACAAAATATCATTTTTAATTCTGAAGTAGGCATTCCCATACTCAGATCACAGACAGATGACATTATAGACATAGGTCATGGCCACCAATCATACACTGTGGATCCATGCCATCAAAATATAGCATAGCCACAAGAAATACACTGTGGATCTATGCAAGAAAATTAAAATTGAGATGGCATAGCCACAAGACATACAAAGTGGATCTATGTGTCGCAGATCATACATATCCCATCGCAACTTGGACAAAGAGATGATATCCAGGGTCTTCAATCATGCCTTCCAAAAGGTACGAATCTAACCATGTGATTACATGTGTTGAAGTCGAATATGGTAGAAACCACTTGATTACCGATCATTGATGAAACCGTTAACAAGTGCGAGGGAAATCACCATTGATGTCAATGACTCCCAAGGAACACTAGTACAATCCCTCGAATGTGAATGAATGAGTTGAAGTCGAACATCCGACAAAATCTTTCGATTAGGGGTCAATGATGTAAACCCACTGTCGAAAGCGAGGAAGCCTGCCATTGAGGCATGCAAGTTCCAAGGTACCAAAGAATTTCTAAGTCTTGTGTCCGGATAATGAGTTGGAGTCGACGGAACAAAAATCATCATAGGAGGGCCTTGATGTATCCCCCATCAATGACACAAAATGAACAAATTTTGAAGGTGAAACAGAGTATGATGTAAGTTGAACTGGACACAGGGAAGGTCGACATGGAGAGAATGGACAATTGCAGATGGCCAACTCAATTGAGGTTTCTGATGGACTTCTCTTGAACATAAGAATGAAACGACCAATGGTTTGGCAGCATTGACTCAAATATGACACAGGGAATGACCTTATAGCAAATTGAATGAGAGACAAATGGATTTCCCAAACCGGTTTCAAATATAGTGAATAGGGGGTGTCATGTTCAAGAGTGACACTTACTGCCAGTTAATATGAAGATGAAAACATATCCCTTTCCCAAATTCCCCCCCACCATTTCTAGCGAGTACTTCTTTATTTTTACGCAAGCTTGAGGAGGATAACATATGCTTGTTGATGTAAGCTCATCCTTCGGATGAGTCCCTCAGAGTATGTTTAACGAACCCTAGGAGGGAGTGGTTCGGTCCCATTACGGGTCTGTCGATGTTTGTTTAACGAGTCCAAAGATATAAAACTCGAAGGTTTTTCATGATTATAGAGTTTGGAAAAACACTTAAAAGAGAACTCTCTCAGTTCCTTTTTCGTAAAATAGTCTGATGAGACCGAAAAAGAGATAAATTATCGCTCACCAGACACTTTCTTCAGATACTTTATCGAGCGTGAAAATAGCAAGTTCGCTCGGCTATCTTTTCCTGTTTAGAGAGTCTGAAAAGAGGTTAAAGAGGACTCCAGGGGGGTTCCTTTTTCATATATCCTTGTTGAGCCCGAAAAAGTGATAAAAGTATGCTCGATCGCGTTCTCATGTATTTTCGAGCGCCAGAACAGACAAAGACCACACTCGAGGTTTTATACAAAAACCATAAAAAACAATCAAAACATGCGATGGGAAAGAAAAATTATGTCTGCATCCCGGTACATGACCATCAAAGTCATTACGCCTGCAAAAGTTACACTCAACGGGGCATTAGGAATTAGGGTTTGATAAATAAATAATTATTAAAAAACCAAATAATATGATAAAAGTAAATAAAAGGGATTAAAACTCTTTTCTACCATATCATTTTCACTTTTCACTATTTGAGCCCAAAAAACCCCTCTTTTACCCTTGAAGTTTGGCGTCAGATTGTGGGAGTTACGAGCGTCCATTCAACGAGCCGTCAGCAACAGTGAGGTAGGCTCTTTGTCCTTTACTTTTTCATGGTTTAAGTTTTCATTTCCATTGGTTAAAAATTCATTTTTAAGTTGATTTTGAAAGCCCTACTTGCGTGCTTCCATTCTCGCAGGTGGACTACACGGGACCTGTGAGAATGGGGCATTCTCGCAGGTGACCCTAAAGAAGCCTGCGAGGTTCTCACACTGTGCCCAAAGGGCACTTGCGAGAACCGCAAAGCTCAATTTTTTTTTAAATTTTACTCAATGAAAAAAGAACCAATCAATGAATGGAGTTGCTAATCTTCCTTTTTTGCTTCTTATGCAGGTAATTAGCCATCAAAATGGTTCTTGAATGGCATGAAAGAGAGCACGAAGAAGACAATCTTGTTGCTGCAAACCATCCACCCACTATTGCTGCTTTGAGAAACTGTGGCCTCCTAAAGTACTTTCGCATCCCGGGCATGAGGGCCCAAGTCAGGTTATTAGAGTATCTGGTGCATATGTGGGACCTTGATCAGCAAGTATTTCATGTGGGGGTCCACACACTGTCTCTAGATATTGAAGACATTTATTTCTTGACTAGATTGTCACGACGTGGGCACTATGTGAGCCTGACTGGTAGCAGAGGTGGTGGGATGCCCATGAGTGAGTACTGCCGCATACATTGTGTTCCTGAGGCTGAGAGGAAGAAAGGGAAGGTCGCTATTTGGGGGGTACAGGATGTGACCCTCCGTACTATCTTGTTTACCATAGCTCGGATGGCAGGGAGTTCTTCTCATCACATGGCATTACAGAGCTACTTCCAGTATGCTATAGAGTGTACTGAACCTCGGGTTTTCAACTGGTCATATGTTGTGCTTCGTAGTATGAAAAATCAATTAACCAAATGCAGACAAGGAGACTTGAAACAATTCGGGTACGGATCTTTGTTAGTGTCCTTCTTCCTTGAGAGGGTTCCTGTACTGAGGTTGTAGGTTGATTGGCGTTTGCCGGCTCCTACAGAGCCACGTATGTTGAGATGGTGTTAGTTGATGGCCCGGCACGTAGCTGGACCGATCATAAAGTATGTTGATACCTTCTTTGACTAGATTCAATCACATATGTTGATGGTTGACGAATACGCTTATGCCAGGTTGGATTTCCAAGGAGATCCAGACTTAGTACTACCAGAGGATGCTCAGTGGGGGGACCTTGGTAAGAAGTACACAGTTTTTTTTCTTTTTAAATGTTTTTGTGAATTTTTATCATATGCAAATGTTTTTTATATGTTCATTCAAAGACTAAATACAAAAATCGTTTTTGATGACACAGATGTTGGACCTTACCGACCTCCCGGTACTTCTCCGATTCAGTGGCAAGGAGAGGTAGCGCTAGCGCCACAATATGCCGAGGATTACCAAGTAGTAGAACAAAACCTAGAGGGCTTGACTGCAGATATTCCAAACATGCCTCTTGAAGAGGTTCCACGATGTGATCAACGCCATACAGTGGGAGTGTCAGGGTCCATGAGTCGACTGCTCTGTAGAGTTGCCCGGGCAGTCATGTGTTACCATGAACGTCATCCATGACGTCAATTTGTAGAAGCTATGAGCTTCAGATTTTGACATTTTGGTCTTTGGACGAAACGTTTTGTAAAAAACTCTTTTGATCATTATATATACAAACGACTTCTACCGGTTTATCATGTGTTGTGTGAACATTGCTGTGATTGATTTATAAATGATTCAAATGTCTGTCTAATACATAGTTAGCCAATGCATTAGTTAATGTATTTAAACATCTAGGAATATGTTGATATTCAATGTAATCAAAATGACGTTTCAAGAGGCGAATTCACAAATACACCCGTAACAAAGTAGGACTTCGAATAGTATAGACATTACTTAACTGTAGTACCACAAGCTGCGAATTGAGTCGCACAACCAAATGACGAATTCCAAGTGAGATAGAATCAACCAATAATTCAATAACGATGCTATACTCTGCAAAGTTATTGGTTGCACGACCGAGACACACACCTCGTAAGGAGACAAGTTCGTTTTTAGGGGCGTAGATTGCCCATGCAGCGGAAGTGAGGTTCCGAGTACTACGGCTAGCACCATCAGCGAAGCCAATGTAGGGTAGCGAAGACTCCGACATCTGGAAATCAAACACAATGTCACATAAGGGCAGAGACCAGATAACGATGAAAGCAAGCTAAAGTAACACACAAGAAGTATGATACAATAAAAATACAAGTACTTGTGCACAGGTGATCTTATGCATAGTAATTCTTCAAGTACAACCCATTTCTGGGTTCACTTAAAGGGATACCATCGTAATCTACTAACTCATAGGCTCCTTTTTCCAAAACTCGTCGAACGATATATGTACCTCACCACATGGCTTTGAATTTCCCAGCTCCTAACATATCTCGATCTTGCTCATAGAGGAGAACAAGATCTCCTTCGGAGAAAACGTGAGGCTTGACATGCTTATCGTATTGGGCCTTGACACAGTTTTTCTGAGCTTCTATGATTAGGGTGGCATCGCATCGAGTTTCGTCTAATCGCATAAGATACAAAAGACGTTCTTCTTTAGCAGAAGTATTGGGTAGGAGTTCAATAGCTAGTTTTAAAGAGGGTATCTCCATTCGATTGGGAGAACGACTTCCAAACCATAGACTAATCGGAAAGGTGTAAACCCAGTAGCGGACTTGACAGATGTCCAGTAAGCCCACAATGCTGAAAATAACATTGTGTGCCAACTTGTTTTGTGAATCCCTACCATTTTTCGAAGCATAGTTATGAGAACTTTGTTAATCGCTTCGACTTGGTCGTTGGCTTGTGGGTAATAGGGCGTTGAGTTTTCATGGAGAAGAACCAATTTTTCAGTAAGCTCGGACATCATGAAGTTTCGAAAGTGGCTACCGTGATCAGTGACGATAGCCTGTGGGACACCAAAATGGGCTATGATGTGATTAAAAATGAATAATGTTGTAGTATTTCTAGTGTTGTCGAATTTCGGTATCGCCTCGGCCCATTTCGTAAAGTAATCGACAGCTACAATAATGTAACCATGCCCCCCGGCCGAGTGAGGGTGACATGTCATGAAATCGATGCCCCATTTCACGAAGGGACCAACGGAGACCACAGGGTGAAGAAGAGCAGGATGTGACTGTATCTTGTTATTATAGGTCTGGCAAGCATGGCATTTTTGAACGGTGATTATGAAGTCATTAAATAAAGAAGGCCAAAAATATCCGGCTCATAAGATCTTCTGGGCAGTAGCATACCCAGACATATGACCACCATAGGCTCCAGAATAGCAGTCATTCAGAGCTCTCTTGGCCTCGTCAAAAGTGAGGCAACGTCGAAAAATGGAGTCGATCCCTCGACGATAAAGAGTATCTCCGAGGATAATATATTTTCGGGCTTGGTATCGTATTCGACGTCGCTCAGTACTAGACAAAGTTGGTCGAAAAGTCTGGGTTTGGAGATATATAATGATATCACCATACCAAAGATCATCAGTGCTGATGAGGAAAAGGGATTCATCAGGTAATGAATCAGTGTCTACATTTTCCGTTTCAGAATAGGGAAAGTCGCATATCAACTCAGCGAACACTAAGGACTTCTTAGACTTGGCGCATTCAAATTCCAAGTCAAACTCTTGGAGTATCACAATCCATTTGGAGTATTTTCCCCCTAGCAATTGACGTGTGAGAATGTGTTGCATAGGGTTGCAGTTAGAAATCACTGTAGTCTTGTGCGAAGGATATAGTACCAGAAGTGTTAGATGGCTTGGACGACAGCCAGGGCTAGTTTTTCGACATGTAAGTACTTGATTTCAGTAGGCGTTAGACTTTGACTCAAGTAGTAAATCACATGTTCGCCATTAGCATCATCCTCTTGGACGAGAACCATACCAATGGTATAATCTGAGGCAACAAGGTAAAGGAAATAATCGCGACTGTAGTCAGGGGGAAAAAGAAGCGGAGCGCGGGTGAGGGACAATTTCAAAGCTTCGGAAGCATTGTTGGCGATGGCATCCCACATGAACTCGGATCCCTATTTTAATAACCACATAAATCCATGAGTTATCTCAGCATAATTTGGAATAAAACAACGAAGAAAGTTTTCTTTCCCTTGCAAACTTTGCAACTGGTGAAGTGTAGAAGGAGGAGGGAGATTAAGGATCGCCTCGACCTTTAAAGGATCTACCCGGATCCCTTGACGTGAAACGATAAAACTTAGAAGGCGGCTAGATTCAATGCAGAAAATGCACTTATGAGGATTCAAACGTATACAATAGAACCAACAGTGAACGAAAATGGCTCGGAGGTGGGTTGGGTGATCGACCCGGCGCATTGAATGAGCGGGTAAATTGTCCAAGTATGGTTGAACGATGTGCTTGATATCATGAAAAGCATAAGACATAGCGCATTGAAAAGTTGCGCCAGCGTTCTTAAGACTGAAAGGAAGTTTTCGATAGGAAAAAGTAGCCCAAGGACAAATAAAAGCAGTCTTATGTTGGTCCTCGGGAACAATGTTGATTTGATTATACCCAGAGAAACCATCCATGAGAGAGAAGATTTCACTTCCGGTGCAATCGTCGACGATCTGATCGACGAAGGGGGTAGGAAAGTTGTCTTTGGGACAAGATTTGTTGATATCCCTATAATAAATGCATACATGAATAATTCCTTGCTTCTTGTCAATCGAGACAAGATTAGAAACCCAGTCTATGAGGGCCACCGGATAAATAAATCCATCTTTTAGAAGTTTCTCGACTTCAAGTTTGATAGCAGCCGCTTTACGTGGCTGAACGGGATGAAGGCATTTCCTGACGGGTTTAGCTTTAGGGTATGTCTTTATTTCATGTATCACAATGCTAGGGTCGATACCCAACATTTCTTCGTAGCTCCAGGCGAAGATGTCACGAAATTCTTTGAAAAGAGACGTGTAGGTGACAATCTTGTCAGGGGAACAGGAAGCTCCGATATGGACATTTTCAACGATTCCAGGTTTGACTGAGATGTCGAGGGGAATCATGGGTGAGATATTTCTTAAGTTCCCTTCGGAAAACACATCGTGTGTGGACTCGGGAACAGTAGAGATGACAACAACGGTTGACGGGGTCGAAATCCATTGGTAGTTCTCAATGGTATTCTGTTCCAGAAAAAGAATGGAACGATGATGTCCATCATCCCAAGGGGTGTCCTCCATGATGGACATGATCATCTCGTCAATGGGAAAAACAACACGAAAAGGATCATGGGACAACTCACCAGGAGAGGGGGTAGAAGGAGTTTCCGATTGAATAGCTTGATAGGCGGATTCAACCGGATTTAACAGCATTGCGTCGTCGTAACGAAGATGATCTCCAGGGTCAGGTACTATCCAAGGGTCATGAGACGTAGGAAGCTCATGAATTGAGGAGGAGATCATGTTGATTGAAGAAACAGATGGGTGTGGAACATCGAGCGGTGGAATGGGGAAAGAACCCATTAACAAAGAGTCTTTGATAAGGTCTACACCGATGTTCTCATAACCCGATGGGGTTTTAGCGATGAACGGTACGTTGCCAATATGGGTATCGGAATTAAAGAAGGCTAGTTGGTCGATGGTAACAACCTTTCCTTGATGAGGGAAACGTACTACATGGAAAAGGGTCGATACAACGGTGTGCATAGAATCGAGCTGCGGCCGAGCAGAAGATTGTAATCAAGGGGAGCGTCGAAGACTTCTACTTTTACTTGGACCATTTTGCCTTCTAGCGTGACGGGAAACGAAGGAAGGACACCGTAGGGCTTAAAACCGGAGCCATTGAAGGCTTTGAGAGTGTTCTAGGATTCGTTTAGGGGGGGAGAGCCAATGGATTTCCAGTAGGTAAGAGACATGACACACGTCGATGCACCCTCGTCGATAACAGTTTGACAAATATTTTTGTCGGAGACAATTACTTGGAACTGGAACGCGAGTTGAGGGGGTAACCTTGGAATGTGATCGTCCAAGTCAAAGATTATTAAATTCGTATATGTCGGGTCGATTCCCCCGATAGCTTTCAACAGTGCCTTCCATTGTGAGGGACAACTCTGAAGGACTTCGAGGGCTGACATCGCAGAAGGTGCTTGGGCCAGATCTTCAACAATGCTGTAGTTTTGGGCAGCACGAGCATGAGGATTGAAAGATGATTTTCGAATGACGCCCTTCGTGGGGGGGTCATAGAACTGCATCGAGGCTCGGTCCTTCGAGATGAAGAGGACCTTTAGTAGGTGGGGTCGTGGCAGAGGGTTGTACTGAGGAAGGGGGTAAATCATCAACCTTCTCCTTAGATGGAGAATAATATTTGGCTCGAGTGGTAAGGGCAATGTTGCTCTGATTCAAATTGCCAGTACACATTAATACATAGTATGTGGTAGAAGATGAGGGTTGGTCATGAATGACCAACTGAGCCTGTTGTTGAGACGGGAAGGGTTGAGATAAAATGGTCGGAGGAGATGGTTTTGAGGTTCCTTGAAGGAACTTAGTGACTTCAGCGCGTCGTGGACAATCCTTCATGTAGTGATCATCACCACAGATAAGACAAGGGTATCGTGGTTTTCTCTTATCTCGATCGTCAACATGCATGGTTTTGGTTCGGTCTGCTTGAGAAGTATTTATGTCCTCCTTATTCTTACCTCTTCCCTTTTTGGATTTGTTTTTACCGGCTGGGGTAGATTGAGCTGCATTGACTTCAGAAGTCTTGCCGGTGGGAGGGGCAGGAGAGGGAGTATTTTGAACATGAGAATAAGTAGGTTTAGGGTTGGTGCTTGACACGGGATGTGGTTGGGCCTGTAAAGTACCAATCACACCGTCGGCTGCATGAGAAGCAGCTGGAGTCATTGAAGTGGCGGAAGTGGAAGGATGAGGTAAATCAGGTAGTAAGTCGTAAAGGGTGCCCGTTTGTGAGTAAACGAGATCAAGATATTGAGCATGACTTATAGCCTACTCTTCGGTGATGACTCCACCCATGGCGATGTAATGACCAATGTCGTTCACAAATGATTTGGTGAACCATTCTGCCAGTAGCTGATCGGGGAGTTCGAGTTTGATGAGACGTTGTCTCCGTCGCCACTCATGAATATGGTCAGATATATGAGTGGCTTTGTTCTGTTTGAAAGAACTTAAAATCTCGGTCCCTGTTTCATATCAGATTGGTAACTGGTAGTGAGTGAGGAAAGCCATATCTAGGGTGTTTAAATCAGTGAAAAAACCTCATGGTAATTATATATACCACTTCGCAGCAGAACCTGTGAGGTTTCGTTGAAAAAGACGTAAACAAATAGAGTCATCCATCAATGAGTTGGATGAACACCAGAGGTGAAAAGTCATGACGTGATTGTTCGGGTCCTCTCTCACTTTGTCGTCGAACTTAGGAATGTCTGAGGGTAATTTGGCTGGTATAGCAGGCCATTGGGGAGAGTGACGAATTGGTTCATTTAAGATCCTTGACAAATTCGGAAGATCCAAAGTGGCTAAAAAGGGTAACTGTCGATTTACCTGCGGGTACTGGTGGCTTTGGGGGGAAGCCCCATCGGCAAACCAGTAGGACCATAAGCAATCTGCATATAATGTGAAGACCCAGGCAGATTCGGTGGTGTTTGGAGAGGATAGTAGCTCAGGGGATTGTATCCTTGAGCAGGGACATGAGTTTGAGCATTCGTACCCCAAATAGGATTGGGCATACCTGGATACGGTTGGCCTATATTGGGGGCAGGCAACTGCTGCCCCCCAGTCGTTTGAGGAGGATGTTGTATCAACTGATTCCAATACTGAGCCAAATATGGAGGTATATTTTGTCCATAAGGCGGAGTTGGTCCTCCTATCAAAGGTGGTGTTTCAACCGGGATTTGCGTTCCAATCGAAGGTTGGGTTGTAATTGGAGTGTGTCCGGTAAGAGGAGGTTGAGTCGTACCACCTTGTCTACCAACGAGAATCTGGAAGTTTGGTGTAAAGGACAGAATAGTGCCACTAGGATTAGGATTTCCAGTGGAAGACAAGAAAGGTCTTCCAGAAGGAAATTGAAGGAGCGTCATAATAAAACCGGGAATAGGGTGCCCAGGAGAAGAGGGACCACCAGGAGAATTGGACGGGGTTTGCGGAGGAGTTGGAATGGAAGCATTTAATGCACGGTATTTGGGTGGTAGTGTCATAGTGACATTGGGCATTCGCAGCGTGTTAATGGGAGCAATACTAGCCACAGTAAACCCGGTTGGGACACTCATAGTATCTGTGAGATGGGCCATTTCGGCAGGGATGGTAAAGTGATAAGTAGTAGTCAACGGTACTATCTCTGTCTCGAAAATCACAGGTGGGTTGATTTCGGAGACCACAGGTGAACCTGGACCAAACAGGTCCTGTCGGAAAACACCTATAGACCAAAAGGGATCTTGGCCTTCTATGCCTGGAAAAGGTCCAACGGGTGATCCAGAAGATGTAACAATTAATTCTTCGGAAGAATTCAGTCGCATAAATGGTCGCTTAGAACCAGGGTGAAGTTGAAAGTCCTCTCGAGTATTGGTAATTCAGAAAGGTTCTAGAGAGTCAGTTCGTTCCACTTGTTGTGTGGCGATGTCTTGAACTTCACTTTGCTGAGGAGAGCCCTCAGGTGCACTTGTAGACAAGGGTTGAGAGCCTTCAGGATGTTCTGGAGACAAACCTTGCATTCTACATGAACAACATGGGGGAGCTATTGTAAACGAATGATAGACTTAAGAAGAAAATCTTATGACCAACTTTGGGAAACAAACGACATGCACTAGCAAACAAAATCTAGGAAACAATACCAAGAAAACAAGACCTTCTAATTCCGAAGTCACTAGTTGGTGATGAAATCCAACGTCGTAACAACGAGACGAGAAGGGGCTAGACTAGGGTGGAAAATTTACATTGACAACCTGCTTAACGGACTTACACCCTGGTGCAATCTCCCACACATAATCCTGGGTATACCCTCCAAGGAGCCTGAGTGAGTTTGGCCAACGTTGATTCTAGGTACCGTGAAGACTTGCCCCTCCATAGTAACCTTGTGTAAGAACCTAGAAATATAGGCCAATAAGGTTACCACCAACAACAATAAAGCCTGGGGGGACAGTCGACAGTCCGATCCACATGCAAGGGCAGAGTATCTAGCCCGAAATCAACTCAAAAGGCTTCCACTCATCATTGTGGGTATACCTTGGAGTGATCCCCGTAATACATGCAATCTCTACACTGATATCAACAAAGCAGGGTGAGTAACTCTGTCAATATCAATGTGACCTCGTGTTTGACCCTTGTGTGAGAAGGGCTTCCTAGGACAAGATGTTGTAAATGGAATTTGACACTCCTTACCACAAGATGCTATTGTGTGTTTTGTGCTTTGGAGAGTGAATCTCTCTGCCTACTCCAAAGTGCTAGCCTAGATAAATGTTTGTGTAATAGATCCCTAGAAAAGAGTTACTAGTTAAATTTTATGGTCGTGTAATGTTATTAGAGGCTGTTGTTACTCAAAGGAAGCGGAGATGAAACTGATGTTGTGTGAGACTCTGACCCAACAATGCATAGATAGGGATGATATTTATCAATTTTCTTTCAATGAATCCTATGTACGAGAGGTAAAGAGAAGTTTTCTGGATCAAACCTGAACTAGAATACACAATTTCCTTTAAAATGTAAATGCAACAAATCACGCATCAATAACAATTCTCTATTATTTCTTTTTCAATCATTTCAACAATTGATTTTCAATACTTTTAAGATGAAAAAGTTTTTTGAAAGAAAAACACTTTGTTCACTTTTCAAAAAGAACCTACACCATGATGGTGATAGTGGAGAAAATAAAAAACCAATGAATGAAGCAATATATAAAAACCCAATCCACTCTTTCAATGAAAACAAAAATAACAAGCAAATCAATCTAGCCTTTTCAATCGCACAAGAAAATGATTTTTTCAAACAATAAGCAAATGATAAAGACCAAGAAACTTAACTTTCAACCGATCACCAGTCCTTAACCAATCAAGCACATTTAGATTCCAAAATCAGAGAGTATAGCGTTTCCAAGAAAGGTCGAGAAATGAAAGTTAAGAACAAAAGTGACAAGAAGAGCCTTGAAATCCTAAGACTGTTCACGCATGAAAACGAAGACAAGAAAGACATCAATCAATGGTCCAAGAAACTCTTATGAGGCACTACACAGTGCGAGAATTAGTGATTCTCGCAGGTGGCCCTTGAGCAGAGTGCGAGAACCTCGCACTGAACCTAAAGGCAGACTGTGAACTCTATAGATTCTCGCAGGCTATAGTGAAGTGCAGTGCGAGAACCTCTGAAACTAGTCAAATTTTTGGAAAATGAAGCAAAATTTGAAAATGCCTCTGGACCTAGAGGGTCTATCAAGGTATCCTGAAGACTCAGATATTGATACAAAAGGAGAAAAGTAAAACCATAGCAAATGGCCACAGAAAAATACCAAAATCCACAACGAAAATGTTTATTCCCCAGCGAAGTCCCCAATTTTGTTATCGGACTAATCGGTAGGTGCGGACACTAATAGATCTCCCTAGGTCCACCTGGATCTAGAACAAAACAGGACAGGACATGACTCTTTCCCGAAGTTTTGACCATTGAATTAGCTAGTAGGGAGGAACAAGTAACATACCTTATATCGCTTCCTAGGGTCTTTGTTGCTCCCGCTTCACTCCGGTGCTCTCGTGAGGTCAAGATCAAGACAACACAAATCAACCAAAGTGAAGATAGCACAATATATTCAATAGTCAACTTATGTGTATGATCAAGGAATTACACAATAAAGTGAGAATAACTTTATGGGAAAGGGACATGTCGCTGTATCATATTAATGGAAAGTAAAGATTACAACCTGATCGCCTTGATGTCACAAGCTTCCTTTCAATGGAACTTGGCTCCAACACACACACTTGCTCAATATTTGCATGAAGAAGATCAAATCCCCTTGATAGACTTTTCTAGAGTCTCCAAGCTATTGTTCAGGCTAAGTCCTTCACACAATTCTTTCACCAATTCTCCAATGAATCTTGCTTAACCTTTTCCATGAGAATTCTCTCAATATATAGGAGAGAATAAGATAGTTACTTAGATAAGAATGATCCCAAAATATCAGGGAATCCAGCACAAGGATAACCATTCGAATGCCAACCCATCCTTCTAGAAGATTCCCTTCTAGAAACATCAAGAATTCATCTTTTTCCATGCTTTAGGAAGAATTCGCACCTTGGCTATTCAACACAGTGTGAGAAGTTCGCACCCTGGCTTAAGGAAGCTTGCGAGAATGGGTCATTATTGCACCCTAATGCATTAGCAGCTTGCGAACCTTCTTCAAAAATATATTTTCTGGGAAGAGATGAAAGTAACTTTTCTCAGGATAAAGTTCTTATGAAGAGCCTGAGTACAACATCATTAATACACCATCATGACGACCAAAATCATGGGTAACAGAGGTATAAAGGAAGGCTTACGTTTTTGAGAGGAAACAATTTGTTGTGCTTCTTTATCTTTTTTAGTAGCCTCCACCCAAGTTGCAGGTCGAGCCATGAGGACATGGGCTCGAATCTCCTCCTCGAGGCCACTGATAAAACACTCTCGAAAGAAAGCATCAGTCATGCCCACTGTTCGAAAAGTTAGGCTCTCAAATGAAGCTATGAAGTCTTCGACTGTTCCTGATTGTTTCAATTTTTTCAAATGGCCCAAATGGTTGGTATCAGTGTCAAAGCGTTCATAAAGCTCTGTCACAAATTGGGTCCAAGCAATATACCCTTGACTGAAAGTTTTTCTCCATTTCCACCATTGCCAGCGTTCTTGATCTAGGTGGAGAACACCATACCAGAGTTTGGCCAAGTCATCTGTAATGTTGTAGAGAGAGAAATAATGTTCCATTTGGGTGACCCAACCAGTGGGGTCCGAGCCATCAAATTTGGTTACATCCACTCGTTGAAGGCATATGTCCCTTTGAAAGTGATGGGGCTGAAAGGTATGGGAATGGGAAGAAGTTTCACCATCAGTCTTTGTATGTGCATTAGGAAAAGGGTTATCGATAGGGATCTTGATTTTGGTGCAGAGTGATGCAAAGATAGATTCAAGCTGGGTGGTCAGTTCTTGTTTGACTTCTGCCATTGCAAACTACACGGATGCATTTATGGTGGTATTGATGGATTCATCACAGAAGGCAATAGTAGCACTGAGTTGTTGCACTTCTTGTTGGGTCTCAAGGAAACCAGATTGCAAGGTGTTGAAGCGAGACTCCAATTATTTTCTACGGGTATGGGCCATGAGGATGGGTGAACTGAAAAGGGAGCGGGCAGGGTCAGAAATTTTTGCAGAAAAATGATATGGATGAATGTAATAATGGAGAAGAGATGAATCTAATGGAATAGGTCTCAATTAATGGTGAAAAAATTTCCAAACGTTTTTTTATTTTTTTATTTTACAGTTGTGGGGTTATACTTCAGTTTGAGGAATGTTGCAGTGCTGGAATCCCCAAATTATTAACCAGAAAGAAATGTGGATTTACTTGACAACCTGAACACAGATGCCTGACAATAGATCTGGCCGGTTTAATTTGTTTATGTTTATGTTTATGTTCCCCAAGGGTTAGGTATTCAAGGGTTCTACAGACAAGGGTTTCCCCTGTGCTATAGCTCTCTGATATACGTGCAGAGTCCAACAGTAGTACTCGACCTAATATCTTAGGGCACTAACTAAGGAGGATAGACCGTACCCTTAGCCGTACTACCCGACTACCCAGGTACTAGAGAGTATCTTCCCGAGTGTTGTTCTCGGTGACACTATAGCAATCTGGTGGCCGATAGGTTTATCTAAAGAGGGCTTCAGGAAATCTAGGCCAATTCGTACACAAGTGATGTCTGATGCGCTACCACTCAAAGGGGTACCAACAGGGGCTACAAGGGTGGCCAACAGATGTGCGCTTAAGAACCACTTGTATTTCCTACATGTATGAATCCCTCAACTGCGGGTTTATGCGCGTAATGATAGATATCTGTGGCTTAAATACGCTGGAATACGTCTCTACCCTGAAAAAAAATACCCACAATTTCTGCCAAGGAAAGTGCTCTGATACCACTTGCAAGATACCAGATATAATAAATATGCATAACAGAAGTAAAAAGCTAGAAATGGCAGAATAACAGTAATATAACCAACATATTATCCACAATAACACAAAAATAATATGAGAACAACAACTGAAATAACACTTTGATTCAGAAAGCAATGTTCACAGGCCTCTTCGAGGGCGCAACCTCCAGTCGAGCAACGCTCTGTTACAATAATCTCCAAGCTAGGGTTTTCATACCCTCGACCCTTATTTATACTAAATATGTCTAAAGAGAAGCATCTAGAGGAAGATCCTTCTAGAAGCGGAAGCTTCTATTAGGTCTTCTTACATCCTCCTTATTCTATTTTATTGAAAGGCCTTCATTTATATTGACCTTTATTACATCCGAATGCATTGATCTACCTATGTGCGGGTTAGGACCTTAACAATGACTAGTCCAGACAGACCCTGGGATGATCTTCATCACAGATCTTACTTCCTCCCAGAGTTAAGAAGAATTGAAGTAGGGGAATTCACTCTGACTATGACTGGAGATAAGGCATGTCCTATCAACCCTTTGGCTACGCACGTTGTTTATGCTGAAGGAAATATGGCAACCATTTCTCAAACGATACCTATTGATATCTCCATAATCCCTAGTGTCGTGGAGAATATTTTCGTTGGAGCGGACTGCTCCCCCGAGGAGATTCGAATCTACATAGATTTATTTAAAGAATTTCGCCACGTGTTTTCCTAGTCTTGTGAGGAAATTCCAGGCATAGATCCAATAATCTTCGAACATGAAATCACGAAATATCCTGATGCTAAGCCGGTCCAGCAGAAGCTTCATCCAGTCAATCCTAGGAAAGAAACAACTATTAAGGTTGAAGTAGAGAAACTACTCCAAGATGGTTTCATCTACCCCGTCCAATTGACTCAATGGGTGTCAAATCTCGTTCCAGTCAACAAAAAGCAGGGTACATTTCGCGTATGTACGAACTTCCATGATTTGAACAAGGCCTGTCCAAAGGATAATTTTCCCACATCATTTATTGACCATATAGTCGATGAATGTGTAGGTTGAGAAGCCTTTTCTTTCATGGATGTTTTTTTGGGATACAATAAAATATAGATCCAGCCTGAAGACCAACAAAAAATGACTTTCATCTGTCTGTGGGGTACATTTTCTTATCGAAAGATGCCTTTTGGTTTGAAAAATGTTGGAGCTACATTTCAGCAGGCCATGTCTTTTTCTTTCCATGATCTCAAACACATAGTTGAGGCTTATCTCGATGATTTAGCGTCACGATATCGCAAGAGAGTTGATCATCTCGCACACCTCCGACTTATCTTTGAGCAATGTCGCTACTACCAGATATGCTTGAATCCAAACAAATGCATTTTTTGCATCACATTGGGTCATTTGCTAGGTTTCATAGTTTCAAAAACAAGGAGCATGGTCGATCTTATAAAGGTTGAGGCAATAGTTCAATTGCCTCCCCTGTGCACAGTTCCTCAACTTCAAAGTCTACAGGTAAAATAATTTTTTTTACGGCGTTTCATTGCAAACTATGCGGAGATCAAAAAGGGTTTTATGCATTTACTGAAGAAGGATGTTCCTTTTCATTGGGATGAAGCTGCTCAGTGCTCTTTCGAAGCGTTGAAATGTGCCCTCATGTCTATTCCTCTGTTGCGGCCACCCAATTATAATAAATATTTCTGAGTGTACTTGGCTGCTGCGGAATCGACCATCGGTATGGTCTTGGTTCAAGAGGATGATTTTCTCTCAGAATATGTGATTTATTACTTGAGCCGAGGCCTAGTTGGACCAGAACTCAATTATACCCACGTTGAAAAACTTGCGTTGGCAGTAGTTCATGCTGTCCAACGATTCCGTCATTACATCTTGTTTCACAAGACCACCGTCATTGTCGTTGTGAATCTTTTTCAATACGCATTGACATGACATGTAATTGGCGGAAAGATCGGTAGATGGATAGTTATCATCCAGGAATTCAACTTGGATTTTGTTTCGGCAAAATCCAAAAAGTCGTTGGTCTTTGCGGAGCTCATTTCAGAACTTTCGGTCGGATAAGGTGATGCTATACCCGAAGAGTCGCCTATCAAAGGAGACATGCTTTTGATCGCGTCTTCAGACCCCTGGTACAGAGATATACTATTATACCTCCAGACTTTGAAGTGCCCTGCCTATTCTTCTCATGATGAGCGTTGTCATATACACCATCAGGCCAAGAACTATCTCATACTAGAGGATACTCTGTATTGTCGAGGTGTAGACTGCATCCTTTGTCGATGTCTCATGAAGAAGAGAAAATCATTCTTAACGATTGCCACACTGGAGCATGTGGCGGTCACTTGTCTGGGTTGGTAACAACCCAAAAGATTCTATGAGCTTATTACTTTGGCCGACGTTAATCAAATGTTGTGTTGAATCGGTCAAGAAATTCCATTCGTGTCAGATCTTCTCTCCGAAGATGAGGGCACACCCCGCTCCCATGTTTCCCGTTATCATAGTTGGTCCCTTCACCAAGTGGGGGATTGATTACGCTACATGCAACCCTCCTTCCACAAGGGGCAACCGTTATATCATCGTAGTAGTATACTAATTCACGAAGTGGGTTGAAGCTATGCCAACGTTTAAAGATGATGGAGAGACAACAACTCTCTTTTTGTTTAACCAGATAATAGCAAGGTTCGAAGTCACGAGAGAGATTTTCACTGACTATGGCAGTCACTTTTAGAACAAAATTATGTCCAAGTTAACATCAAATCTTGGGTTTAGGCAAGAACATTCATCACCCTACTACCCACAAGTGAATGGTCAGGTGGAAGCTGTGAATAAATCCCTTAAGACTATTTTACAACGAACGATCAATTCATCCAGGTCAAATTGGCATTTGATGTTGTACTCAACATTATGGGCCTACCGAACGTCTATTAAGACTGCAACCGGTTTTTCATATTTTCAACTCGTTTACAGGATGGAAGTAGTCTTTCCTATAGAGTGTCAGATCCCCTCTCTAAAATTGGCAGTACAGTTATTTCCAAACACTTCACCGCTTGAAGTGCATTTATTATATCTTCAGCAGCTCGATGAGCAGCGACGGGATGCAGCCTTGGCTAATGAGGCTCACAAAAAAAAATTCAAGTGTCAGCATGATCGGTCCATCCATCCTCAAATTTTCTCCGAAGGCGACATTGTCCTAGTCTATGACCAAGATAAGGACCCCGTGGGGGCATGCAAGTTCAAACCCATGTGGTTCAGACCTTTTATCGTGAAGGAGGTTCTAAAGAAGGGTGCTTATCATCTAGTGGACTTTGAGGGAAATTATTTGGTGGAGCCTAGAAATGGGCTCTACCTCAAGAAGTATTACTCGTAGGTGGGTTTCCTTGGGTGACTTCTTGTAACATATGTATAGTATTATACATTTTCTTTTTAGTTTTTGTCTTTTTGGTGTTATGGACGTGTCATTTTTGATGCCATCTTTTTCACTGTGGCAGATGTCAAGTGAATCATAGGTGTTCCTTGGGTTTGTAGACGGTGCTAGCTGACACACTCAGAGGCTTGCTTCCGTAGCTTGAGTGATTTTCACACCTCAAGGCCAGTTGCTATCTTCAGGAGGTATCTGTTTAGGTGACGCCACAAACAATGTCGCTGAATACAACGCATTTTTAGAGTTTCTTCGTGACGCTTTGTCACATGGTATCTCTCACCTTCGGTTCTACTTAGACGCTCAGCTAGTTGTGTCTTAGTTAAATGGGGTTTACAGCGTTTACGATCCTACACTACACTGACGGTTCCTTAGGGTATGTCTCTTAGAACAAATATTTGATTACATTACGTATATCCATGTTCCTAGGAGATGGAATCAAATCATAGATACTCTAGCTAATCATGTATTAGATTAGAATATTGCACACCTGTAAGACAAAGAACACACACACACATGTAAATACATTTGTAAAATAGATGTAATCCATTAAACGTAAAAAGATGTAGATATCCATATATATATCAAAAATATCAAAGTACAAGGGTGGGAACAAGCGCCTCAAAAATATGTCCAGTAAGAGTCACAGGGCTTATTCCCTTAAAAATATACAAAAAGTTCTCTCGGCACGTAAGTAGTCTAGCCTAGCTAAGGGCAGGGTCTGTTGGCCCTGCCATAGTGAAAAACAACGTCGTTTTCCAAATGCCGAAAGAGATGGACCCAGGTTTGTGGCACCCCAACTACATGAGGTTGCATCGACAGTGGGAGATCCTTGATCTCCTCCATAGGGATTGTACGAGTGAGTGCGGTAAGGTCCCACTCTACCCATCTCAATACTTTCTCAGCCTCTCCGGTTGGAGCCCCCCCTGCTACTGCTACTGGTCCGGCGGCTCCAGTGGGCCCTACCTCTGGTCAAGGACGTTGCTTAGTCCTCGAGAAGTCTGTTGGACGCACTGGTCCCACATCTGTACATAACAGATACATAAGTGTCAGATACTCTGGTATACAAAAAAATGATATATATAAAAATACATAAAAATTAAATAACTTTGAAAAGCAAACTTACCCATCTCCCCTCATTCTTCTCCGGGAGGTAAAGGCATGTCGGGATCCCTAGAAACATTGATCCCGACATAGGGGTATTCCTCTATTATCGGAATATGTCATTCCCACCAGTCAAAAAACTTGTCATCGAAAGCCTCGATGGTCCTCCTTCCCCCCTGTCATGGCAATAACGTCGCCCATCTGCATAGCGTTGGGAGAGAGGCCTTGTGCCCTCATATAGTCTCTCAAGGAATGAGACTGGGTACCCTCTTGAAGAAAAAGGAACACAAAACGGTCCCAAACCAAAAGTTTCGGTGCTCCCGTATTCGACACTTTGTTAGCTGTCTCTTCATGCAATCCAGCATGGTGGTACTCCAGTAAAAAATCTGTGCATTTAAGCACTATACCGCACAATGCATGTGCGCCCGAGAGGCTTGATGTAAAGTTGCATATCCAGTGATCCTCCTAATGAGTATAACTATCACTTTGAGTGATAGGTTGTTGATCTTATGTATAGGCACATGAGAGCCTACTTTCTCAATACCAACCTCACAATGGAGTCCAATCAACTCCTCAATGTTGTGAGGCCCAGGGGGAAAAGTACGCAAGTTGATTGGGTCCCCTCTCCTCAAGAGACCAGTCAGGAAGTAAATATCTTCAATCGTTGGAGTTAACGAATTCCCCTCAAGCATTAATTCCTCTGTGTCAATATGCCAGTAATCTATCAATGCATTTAGAAACCTGGGTTGTGCCTTCATAAACAGACACTGGAAGAACTTTAGCAACCCACATTGTGACAAAAAAGCGATAGCAGTAGGGTCCTCGGAGACCAAAAAATTAATGTCCTCATGCTCCCTGTCTCTCCAATGCATATACATCCTGCAAAATGACAAATGTATGGAGGGTTAACTCTTTCATTTTCATTTTTTTCCACTTATTTGAGGGTGTACGCGGGTTGTCTTGGGGACAGTCGTCTGTGCACGTGGGAAAATTATCTTTTTCTCGGGTGTACACGTGGGCTGTGCTTGGATAACCTACGTACATGCAGGGCCGACTTCTTTAAAGATCAGTGCCC
Source organism: Picea engelmannii (assembly GCA_009831015.1). Lineage (NCBI taxonomy): Eukaryota > Viridiplantae > Streptophyta > Pinopsida > Pinales > Pinaceae > Picea > Picea engelmannii. The sequence goes on from ML785856.1 coordinate 858,595, forward strand.
CCCAAAAAAACAAAAACAAATGCAAAAATGAAATATGGAAATGCAAGAGAGGATGGTGTGTACTTACTTGGTCCAAATGGAAGTTCGTTCCGTCCACTGAAGCTCCCAGAATCAACTATTTCGACAAAGAGGTGTTTTTTTTACTTTTGGTCAATTCTCAATTTACAATGGTGATAATGAACTGCCAACATTCTATTTATAGACATTTTGGCCCCTTTTTGTCAATTTTTTTTACCCTTTTGTCATTTTTTCTATCTTGAAAATCGTTCAGTATGGTTCTTGAGTTTCTTGGGGGATGTTACGATACGTGTTACTTTGGCTATTGGGAAACTTTTTGAGAGGTGGGTCATTTTTAAAGGTCTTTTGGTAAAAAGTCATTTTTTCAACTTTTTGCATCTAAGTTAGGATTCCACCTCTGCTTTTTACATCTCATCGTATTTTTCGCTTTGCCATAGGATCGACCCCACCGAATTGTGACACGGAACCCTCACTCCTACTCTAGAAGCGTCGTAATTTGGTGGTAGAGCCTAATTTCACATGGATGCCCTAGGTAGATCCTGGTTGCATTTTGGCATCTATGCCGTCACTAAATGATTATAGGCTCGGGAGTCCTTATTAGTTTTTTCCTGATTACGAGCTTGAGCCTCATTTGCATGATTCATTATCACTCTTGACATCAACAGAACATGTCTTCTTTTAAGCCCTTTTCAGACCCTCTAAACATGAAAATATTGTCGAGCGATCTTCTTTCCCTTCATGCTCGCCAAGCAAAAATTTGAAGGCACGTTTGTCCGGTGGTAGTTTACCCCTTTTTCAGTCTGGATGGTCAATTATATGAACAAAGGTATACTCTAGGAGCCTCGGTTCTCTAGAAGAGTATTCTCAGGTATAGATTTAACCCTTTTTTGTGCCTGAGGGACTAAATTTACGGAAAAGGAACCCCCACAGAGTCCATAGTTAAGCTCTTTTCAGACTCCCTAAAATTGAAAACATGGCCAAGTGACCTTGTTTCTTCACACTCGTTAAATTGGTCCAGAAGAACATCCCTTACAGAGTCAATAGTTAATCTCTTTTCATACTCCTTAAATATGAAAATATTGTCGAGTGATATTGTCTTTGTCACACTCGTTAAAATGATTTTGAATAGACATCTGTTCGGTGCTAGTTTACCCCTTTTTTGAACCAACTAGATTACCTTCAGAAAAGGTACCCCAGTGGAGTCTCCTTTTATTCTTTTTTCAGACCCTCTAAAAATGAAAAATCGTCGAGCTTACCTTCTCTGGGATCATTAAAATTACATCTAAGGACGTTATCATTGTGTCTTATTAATCACATTTTCATTTCCTCATATTTTGCCTAATGCCAGTTCCATGTTGCTCTCAACTGAACCATTTGAAGCATGCCTTATACGCAAGCCTTGTAGCACTTTTCCTCTGCATCTTGACACCTTGACCCATGGAGGATTTTTCCGAGTGTCCCTTTCCTGCATATGTCCCCTTGCTCTGAGCATCTGTGTGTTCCTTGCATTTGGAACTAGTATGTCTGTGACACTCGTTCCTCCTTTGTAATGTAGGATTCTTTTATTCTTTTTCAAACTTTCCAAGATTATTGAAAAAGACAAAAAAATCAAATATACCCCAAAAAGAGGAAGGGATAAGTATTTTCTTTTTATTGGTAGCACAATGAGTCTCCCTTGGACAAAGCACATCCTTTTGGTCTATTCGTCAAGATCTAGGATTTAATGTGACCTTAAAAAGTTGTTCTCAGTACATAGAGTTGTGTCCTCCTCTGTTTGGTTGTCCTTCCAAACATATGGAGATTTTTCATTGCTTCCTACATCGTGAACTTATGTCAATGCCATGCTTCCTGAGTCTCATCATTTGTCATGCTTTTGTCCCAGAGAAGTCTTATTAAACTTGAGTTGGCCCTTCTGCAGTTTGTCTCTTGTCCTCATGCCTGACCACCTCGAAATACCAATCAAGTCCTTTCTCAAAATCAATGAAGTTATCTGCATTGATCAACAAGATCCTCTTGTATGTTCCTGATGAGCCGTCGAAGACCTTTGGGTAGTGAATTCATACACTGATATTACACTCCTACCCGAGTTTTGAAGATTTTGAGGTTGTTTCTCGAGCTCTGAAGACCTCATCTCCAACCAGCAGGTGTCATTAACTTATTAAATATGGATACCATACATGTATATCTTTTGATTTTGAGATGTAGATCCACTGTGTACTACTCACGGATACACTTTATATTGTTATATGACATGGATTTGCAGTGTATTTGATTGGTAGCCATGATTTTATCCCGAGCATGGGTATGCCCACCTCGGTGAGACAAATTGTTATTTTTGCAGGTGACACCTCCTGAACTCTAGTCCCTGGGCTCACTCGCTTCGTACATTGGTGAAAATTTGTAATGTATTTCGACCATTAGATGCTCTTCTGACCTCACACATTAGGGGGCATCTGTTATAACCCTAAATTGCACCGGACATGTATACCTGGCATCAGGCCATCTAAATTACTATCTTTTCCAAGCCATCACTGAACAAGCTTCTCTAAAAATCATTGTTTTGAAGGTATACGTTCCCTGCACCATTACTGCCTATGTACACACACCTATTGCCCCACTATATCCCATGTACACTCATAGAATATCGCAAAAAATGAAAATTGCATAGGATACTGGTTTTCGAGCCGTTATTTAACTGTTTGACCGCCCATAGCCAATTACCCCAACTGTTACTATCTCTTTTGGCCTATAAAAGAAGGGGTTGGGGTCCTATTTCAAAAAGAAGCACGAGAGCATATAAACTCTGCCCATTTCCGTATTCCCCCTTAGCCCCAATATTTGACAACCACATTGTGAGTTTGAGCTAGAATTCCCTTCTTCTCCATTGAAATCCTTTTCCATTCCCCTAGAGAGAACTAAAGAGGAGAAATAGACGTGGAAGCAGTTGGTGCATTGTGAAGAGGAGCCCAGGACCAAGTTCGAGGAGAAGTGCTTGTCTCATATTGTAAGTGACTTTTGTGAGATTAATATAAAGTACTTTTTCCGTCCCACCAAATGACGTCTTAAACTTATATGATTAGTTTACATTTCTTGTGTATGATGTCTAACCCACTAATCGATATGTAGATTGCATGCTTGTAGTTTCTTGTTTGTCTTTTGGTGAATGCAGGTCAGCCTTGGGAGGAGACTTGCAGTTAGGAAACAACTAAGCACAAAGGGATCGACATCGAACATGGAGTTTAAGGTATGCCTACCGGATCCCCTATACCTTGTTTTTTATGTATGATTGTGGGGTAATGTTGAGATAGTTGTTAAAAAGTAGGATACTTTAGATGGTTAGCTCTGCCTACATTTTAGAACCCTGGTGTAGTCCGTAGAGGGGTTTTCCCACTATAGCAGAAGGCCAAGTAACAAATTTGCATAATATAGACGACATACATCACACACCACAATATACCTGAAAGGAATAATAACAAAGGTCATCATAGAACATTGGGATATAGTGAGACAAGGGCCTTCATTTTGTACCCAGTCTAGCTGATATGGGGTCAGGTTTGGAATGGTGGGGAGGTGAAGGCGTTGGACCAAGTACTAGGCTAGAAGGTTCTTTTTGCTTCCATTTTCCACCACGAGAGTAGCCAAATCATACTTTATCTAACAATTATGTGTAAATATGGGCACATAAGAGGTTTCAGGTTCAATAGTGGTCATCACGATCAGAGAGGGGTCATCCTCTATAAGATTTTAAAGAGAAACTATGTCATGAGGTTCAAGGGAATCTAGCTGAGCCACCTCTGCAAATAAATTCTTGTTAGTGTGAATATTCTTAAGTGCTTGACAGTCAAGAGATGCATGCGATTTGGTCTTGTGAAAGGTACACCAAGGTGAACTTAGAGGTGTGGAGGGTGAGGCAGGGGAAACATTAGAATGATTAATATGAGGATGACTATATCGGGTTTGGGGAGAGAGGATTTGAAGATCCACTTTATGCTCCACTTCCAAGGCCCCAAGAAAGGCCTTGTCCAACGAAGGACTATAAAAAAAATCAACTTCACGATAGAAAACCATTAATATATCATAATTAAATTTAACAATCAGTACCTCTTCCGGATAAAAAAATGTGCAGCTAAATGCCTAAATTGCAGAAGACATTGATGTATCTCTGTACTGATTGGTTTACGAGTTGTTGGAGCTGCAACCATTAGGCAAGGAGGTTATAGTGATATCCCGTGGGATAGAAGCATTCTCTTAATTCCTCGAAAAATCCATCCCAAGAAATTATGTGTGTAGGAATTATAGCTATTGGCTCACCTATCTCGATGACCAATGGACAACTCTCAAGATGAGTATCCCACCAAGCTTGCACAATTCCCTCCAACTGCAAGATTCTAATATGAATCTTCATGTCCTCATCCATCTCGGGAAATGTATTGAAGTAGGTGGATAGACTATGGATCCAAGAATCGACAGTCTCTCCATTCATTTGGCTCGAATACTTGGTAAATTGAAAATGTGTATCGATTTGCATGGGTGTTGGAGATCGTATCTACTACAGACGGAGTAACTTATGAAAAGCCAGAGCTAAATCTTGAATTGGTGTAGACACATTGGACGTTGAGTCCTCTGTGGATAGTTCTTTATGAGGCGTTATGATTTTCCTCCACCATTTGGTTCAATTTGAAGCTGGGCACTATGACCAAGGGAAATCTGAGCCTGAGCGCAATTAGATGAGACCCTAGGCTACTAGAATATATAGAACATAGGACAAGAGTGTCGACTTGTAGTAAGAACGAAGAAACAAGGCCAAGAATGCTATATGACCTCTAGATTTGAAGAATGTAGAGAGAATGGAAGGCTAAATAGAACAGGCGCAACAACTACTACATCCAGGGGGCACTGTGCACCATTTAGACACCTCAAGGAGGCTATGCACACTGCCACAAACTAATTGGACACCCTAATAGATACACCCAAGAGGAAATATTGAAAACCCTAAAGAGGTCACACTGAAACCCTATGAGGAGGGCACACTAAAACCCATAGTGAAACCCTATGAAGAGAGCGCACTAAGACCCTATGACAAGGGAATAGTGAAAAAATCGAAGGAGGGCGTGTAGAAAAATGTCGAGGAAGAGAGTTTAGATCTAAGAACACAAAACACAAGATTTTTTTTTTTTTGAAACGGGTGGATGGGTGCTTCTTGTCTAATTTTTGATGTTGAGCAGAAGATTGTTGAGATCTAGGCTCTGATACCAATTGATCTTCATGCATATATGAAACTCAATAAAAAAATTACATGTGTTATCTAAGATCAGAGATAAACACAAACAAACAAAGGAAAAACAAAGAACAAACAATAAGAGAGAAAAACATTTAGACCAGAAAAACCATCAGTTTGATTTAGTGAGAGGAGTACCTTCTATAAGCAAGGAAAATTTTCCTTCTCGTTATTAGTTGTTTACAATAGAAATTGCAAAATCGAACTAAAGGCTCACAATAGAAATTGCTAAAGAGAACTAAAGGCTTGCAACAAAAGTTGTTGAAGTGAAGTAAATGTCTACAATATAAATAGTTGAAGTAAACTACACATTAATTATGAAGCACCCCTTCATGAGGAGTGGCCAAGGAAGTGGTGTGCACTTCTTGGTGGCTCATCAAACAATGCTCTACAATTTCCTTCACGAAGCTTATAATCCAACGATGCTACAACAACATGCAAAGGTGGAGAACGTGAAGTTTTTTTGGGATGTCTATCTAAATTCTTGGGCTTTAATACTGAAACTAAGCCAAGCACCTTTTCTTTTGAAACCTTACATCCTATTGGCATTAATTGCATTCCCTTTCTTGGAATTCCCATTCTCAAATCGCACGATGCATGTTGATCCAACCATGCTAGATCCTCTAGATCGAAGACTTTCTTTAACATATGCATAAAGATGAAATCTTCATCCGATGGGAAAATGTCCTCTCTGCCCTTTTTGTCCTCTGTAAAGGACACCTCTACAACATCCATTTTCTTTGGAACTTGCACTATCCTTTAATGTAATTATACTTTGTCAAATATGGGATGGTGGACCTTCCACATGGATATCATTGACCACTAGCCTTCATTCGCATGCCCCTGTAACTGTCATTTGAACCAAATCCTTGAGGAAAGGTGCATGCGTGAACAAGCACCTCTCCGGTGAAGCTCCTCATAGTCGAAATCTAAACCTAGACCACCCATGACCATGTAATTGATATTGAACAGGGGATAAACATTGAGCTTCCCCCATGGAAGATATCTATATCAAGTACTCATCTATTATGCACCAAAATCTTAAAGAAGCCAAGATGCAAATTTATTGGTGTTTAAAGATTTAGTATCAATAATTTTACTTGAAAATGTGTTTTAAAAATATTTTGATTTCCCAAAACCTACAAAGTGATTGATAAGAAAATGAATTCATGAAAAATGATTTGGAATTCATTTCTTTTTATTCCAATCTTTGCTCAAACTTTCCACTTTCCATTCACTTCTTCCTTGAAATTTAAATTTAAGCAATCCCCTTTGCACCAAAATCCTCAATATTTTATATTGAAATCTATAGGTGCTCTACAACTTAATATGGAAAAGATGTTAATATAAAATTACTCATTAAATTAATAATAAAAATTCAAAAAAATAATAAAATAATAAAAATTTATGTTGACTCCATTAATTTTCAATCTAATGGTAGACAATGATCTATTCTCTTCTAAAACAAAATGAGAAACAACAGGCATGAACGGAACGAAATATGTAAAGCCTGTTTCCAACGAAGTACATATTCCATTTTGGTGGTTCTCCATGTAATCATTGTTTCCAATGAAGTATGAATTATTTTGTTTTCCTTGCTATATAATTGTGACTACGTGGGAATTTGAAATTGATTTTAAAGCACTATGATGCTGCGTTTACCTTTGATTTGGAGGTATTTGACTTGTAAATTTTCTATGCTGAACAATTTGTCAAATTCCATTCTTAGTTGTGACCACTACAAACTTATAAATTAATTAATAACAAGATTTTTTATATTAATTAACAACTACTCTTACTTTTTAGTTTTATTTATTTTTTTAAAACAATAAAAATTTTACAATATTTAAAATTATTAATTTAGTCTTTGTTGATACAATTTCAAAACTTTAACATGTAATAACATCATTTCATGAGAACAAAACCTAATCACTTGAAATAATCGGGTATATGTGGTTTATAACAGGGTAGATTTCCAATTTTCCAAAAGGTCTTGGGTCATTAACCTATTTTCTTACCTACAAGAAAGACATGTACCTCTTAGCCAATTAGAAACACATTTAGATCACACTCCAAAACAAAAGATGGTTTTAATCTACATAATACTTACAAGAAAGCCATTATCTCATATTGCCATCATGAACCCAAATACTACTCAAACTTACAATTTAACATCCCACTTTTGTCCAACATATTTTCTTATTCTCTTTTGTTTAAAATTAATATTCACTTTTAAATAATTATCATATACACTTATTGTAATATTCTAAGTAAACCAATTAAACCATAAAAGGTTTGGAGTCTCTCACCTCCCAACCACTATAAGTGGGAATCTAATGGTGGTATGTATGAGGCAACTTTGTTATAGACCTTTTTTGAAGTTCAGAAGGCATAATAAAAGTTAGAGTTGAGTACCATTGGGAAAAATACTTCCATTGGATTTTATTGTGAAATGGTTAAGGCGAGGCATGGCATGGAAAAAGAAAGTCAAGTGAAGGTAAGTCAATTGAAGGCAAGACAAGTGAAGGAAAGGCATGGCAAGTGAAGGAAAGGAAAGGAAAGTGAAGGAAAGAAAAGGAAAGTGAAGGAAAGGCAAGGAAAGTGAAGGCAAGGCATGGAATGGCATGACATGGAAAGTGAAGGCAAGGCATGGAAAGTGAAGGCATGGAAAGTGAAGTCATGTCAAGTGAAGGAAAGTGAAGGAAAGGCAAGGCATGACATGTAAAGTGATAAGGCAAGGAAAGTGAAGGAAAGGGATGGAAAGTGAAGGAAAGGCATGGTAAGTGATAAGAAATTGAAGGACAATCTGAAGTTGGGCACTGTGAACAAGTAAAATTTGAGCTTGGGTGAAATTAGATGAGAGCCTAGGCTACCAGGAGATCTAGAATAAAGGACAAGAGTGTCGACTTATAGTAATAACGGGGAAACAAGGCCAACAATTTTAGATGCCCTCTAGATCTGAAGAATGTAGAGAGAATGGAAGGATAAATAGACCAGGCACAACAACTATTGCATCTAGGGGGAACTATGCACCAGTTAGACACCTCTAGGAGGCTACACACACTGCCACAAACCAATTGGATGCCCTGAGAGATACACCCAAGAGGAAACACTGAAAACCCTAAAGAGGGCACACTCAAACCCTATGAAGAGGGCACACTAAAACCCATAGTGAAACTCTATGAAGAGAGCGCACTGAGACCCTATTACAAGGCTATAGTGAAAAACCCGAAGGAGGGCATGTAGAAAAATGTTGAGGAAGAGCATTGAGATCTAAGAACACGAAACTCAAGATTTTGTTTTTAAAAAAACGGTGGATGGGTGTTTCCCTTATAATTCTTGATGTTGAACATAAGATTATTGAGATCTAGGCTCTGATACCAATTGATATACATGCATATATGAAACTCAAATAAAAAATTACATGTGCTATCTAAGAACATACATAAATATAAACAAACAAAGGAAAAACATAGAAAAAACAATAAGAGAGAAAAAGAATTAGACTAGAAAAAGACCACCAGTTTGATTGAGTGAGAGGAGTGCCTTCTATAAGCAAAGAAATTTTTTCCTTCTCGTTATTAGTTGTTTACAATAGAAATTGCAGAATCAAACTAAATGCTCACAATAGAAATTGCTAAAGTGAACTAAAGTCTTGCAACAAAAATTGTTGAAGTGAACTAAATCTCTACAATAGAAATAGTTGAAGTGAACTACACATTAATTATGGAGCACCCTCTCATCAGGAGTGGCCAAGGAAGTGGTGTGCACTTCTTGGTGGCTCATAAAACACTGCTCTACAACTTCCTTCACGAAACTTAGAATCCAATGACACTCCAACAACATGCAAAGGTGGCGAACGAGAAGTTGTTTTGGGATGTTTGTCTAAAGTCTTGGGCTTTAATATTGGAGCTAAGACAAGAACCTTTTCTTCTGAAACCTTACCTCATGTTGGCATTAATTTCACTCCCTTTCTTGGAATGCCCATTCTCAAATAGCACAATGCCTATTGATCCAACGGTGTTAGATCCTCTAGATAGACCACTTTCTTTAACCTATGAATACAGATGAAATCTTCATTCGATGGGAAAATGTCCTCTCTTCTCTTTTCGTCCTCTGTAAAGTCCACGTCTACGCCATCCATTTTCTTTGAAACTTGCACTAGAATTTAATGTAATTAAACATTGTCAAATATAGGATGGTGGACCTTCCACATGGATACCATTTACCACTAGCATTCAGTCGCATGCCCCTATAACTTTCATTTGAACTAAATCCTTGAGTAAAGGTGCATGCGTGAACAAGTGCCCCCCCCAGGTGAAGCTCCTCGTAGTTGAAATATAAACCTAGACCACCCATGACCATGTAGTCGATATTGGACAGGGGATAATCATTGGGATTCCCCCATGGCACATATCTATATCAAGTGCTCATCTATTATGCACCAAAACCTTAAACAAGACAAGATGCAAATTTATTGGTGTTTAGAGATCTAGTATCAATAATTTTACTTGAAAATGTATTTTAAAAATATTTTAATTTCCCAAAACCTACAAAGTCATTGATAAGAAAAAGAATTCATGAAAAATTATTTGGAATTTATTTCCTTTTATTCCAACCTTGTACAAGTATCTTTGCTTTCCATTTTCCACTCACTACTCCCTTGAAATTTAAATTTAAGAAATCCCCTTTCCACCAAAATCCTCAATATTTTATATTTAAGCAGAGAGGTGCTCTACAACTTAGTATGGGGGAGATGTTCATGTAAGGTGAAGCATTAAATTAATAATAAAAATTCAAAAAAGTAATAAAATAATAAAAATTTATGTTGACTCCATATCTATATCTATATCTATATCTATCTATCTATCT
>ML785857.1:0-16706 GCA_009831015.1 Picea engelmannii
CATTGGAGCTATTGAGCACAAGCAATTTTGAGGGTTTTGAGTCTAAAATCCTAGAGATCAAATCGATGGTGAAATATTCCACCTTTCTTGATCTAGGCTTGGTCCGAGAGGTGAAATAATCCTCCCACACCATTCTACAGTGTTGTAGGGGTTCGATATAGAGGCAGAAGCAATCTAGTGTGAAACCTAGGGGGTTTCCAGCTAGGGGGCGCACCACCTTGAGGAGTTTGGTTCAATCTAGAGAAAGGAGGGGCTTCTTGGCAAAGGAGCATCTGGGTTTTCTTAGTATGGTGCCTAAAATCATTTCTGGTCTATTTCGAAGGAGGTTCTCCTAGCAGTTTATTTCCTAGAGGTTGGCACGAGTTGGAGGAGAGAGGGGTGCATTGGAAGAAGTGGTTTTCATTGTTTACTAGCTCGAATCTTCATAGATTGTCTTGAGATTTCATCAGCTTGTTCGTATTGGCCAGATCTACTATTTTGGAGATTTTGGTGGTAGTTGGAGGCTCCTAGAGGGAGAACAAAATCTCATTGATTCAGTCAAACCAAGAGAGTGCAAACTAGTAGGGGGTTTGCTCAATTGGAGGAGTAAAACTTCTATGTTCAGCTTGAAACTTGGCTCGAAGGGTTCTACCAACCCGATCTATATTTTGGGAGAGTTTGGATGTATTTGGAGCTTAGAAAGAGGAGGGTTGAAACTTGAGGGTTCATCAGCAACCAGAGCAGTGCGCAACTCAACCAGTTGGAGGGGTTCTGCAGTATATTGACTGAGTTCTCTTATCTATAGTCTTATATTGCATGCTATGAGCCTTTGGAGGCTTGTATCTCTTCTCAGACAGCCTTTGGGAGGCTATCATCTTTGTATTGCTTATTATTGTATCGATTGGCAACCCATTTTGATATTATTGGGGTTTTCTTCTAGATCTGCAGATCTCTTGTGCAAAGGATCTTCCTACTATCTAAATAAAGGCCAGATATGACATTATTGGTCCTATATTGATGTTCTTTGTGTATCTTCTCTTGTTTATGATTATATGCTTCAAATTTATTTTTTAATCAACATCTAGTAAACCCTTAATGCATAACTTCATGAGTAAACCTACAAATACATAAGAAAACATAACAAACAATCAACAATTAGTGTTCCGAGGAGAAAAATTTGGCTCGGGAACATTACATTGGTATTAGAGCGTGGAACCTCCCAGCTTGTGGGGATTAGCACATGCAGAAGTTCAATGATATTTACATGGGCAGACTCAGGAAGCAGACAAGTGATACATAGGCAGAAATGGAGGGGTCAGGTGAGAACAGTGAGTCACAAATTCTAGTAGGTTTTGCCAAGGAGTTACAACACTCCATAAATCTGACACAGAGTACCCTTGTACATCATCTACATGAAAACCATGAATCAGTGCGCAGGGGACAAATGGAAATAACAGAGACTCTGGAAAGAGTGAATGTCAGCCATGAGAAACTTGTGCAACTCCTAATGTAGACGACTCTGCAGGGAAGGGTCCTGAGGTTTATGAAAAAATGGAAGCTAGTGGATCTCACGAGGGAAATAGACCTCAGCAAGAGCATAGCCCTCGTTATCACACCGAGGGACAGAGCTATGGAGGTGGAGCACCTTAGGGGAAAACACACAGTAGGACCACCCCTAGACCCTATCTACCTACATTCATGGATAATCAACCACAACGCAACTATGAGGACGAGATTGAGGACAACTTTGAGCAGTATGCTAGCGAGTATCATGCCTTAAGTGCAGGGTTCCAGAGGCAAGTCACGCTGGACCAATATTGTGGAATCAATTTTTGGGGTAAGCCTAAACAATATCAAAGGCCCAACTATGAATTAGAGCACAGGGCAGGCAAGATATAGATTCCTTATTTTGATGGATCTTCTAAGGTGACTGCACAAGCATGGGTGCATAAGTTGGATACCTACCTACAACTTAACCCCATGAGGGAGATGGATGCCATCAAATTTTCCACCATTTACTTGGAGGGCAAGGCTCATGATTTGTGGTACCATGGGTTGACCACACTAGGTCACAATCAGGTGACATCCTATACATAGTTCACACAGAGGCTCATTGACAGGTTTGACCAGGGGGACCCAAAGCTACCTTTTAGGGATCTCACACAGCTCAGAAAAACAAGATCACCAGAGGTTTACATGGAAGAGTTCCATATACTAGCAATGATGGTACAGGATGTGTCTCAAGTGAGACTTATGATGCTCTTCATAGAGGGTTTGATGGATCCCTTGAGAGGTTGGGTCAAGGCTTTTAAGCCTACCAACTTGCATGATGCCATTTGGAAGACCAGGGACACAAGATCGACAACAAATACGAGATTCACCACTAGACCTCCTCTAAACCAAGGGGGTCTAGACCAAAGACCTCCTATGAGCCAAGGAGGGAGAGACCCAAGGGGGTTCGACCGAGGAAGGGGTAGGGTGGATGAGCCCACTAGGAGGGAATTGAGGAGGCAGAAGTTGTGCTTCACTTGCAAAGAACCATGGGATCCAACACACAAATGCATGGGTAAGGGGAAATCCCATTACATTGAGGTGATCTTAGATGATGAGGAGGATGGATATTTCAGCCATCTACAAAACATAGAGGCAGAAGCCCCATGATAGGCAAAAGAGGAAGATGTAGGTCACGACCTTACATCAAATAAGAAGGTGACACTTGCATCCATCATCAGGGTACCTAAATTCAACACTTTTAGGATGAAAGGGGTGCTACAAGGGCAGAAGGTCTCAATTCTCATTGATGGAGGAGCCTCATACAACTTCATTGACTCATCCCTACTGCAAAGAAGACATATACTGATAGTTGAGTTTGAGCGATTTTGTGTAGAGGTAGCAAGGAGGAGCACCATGCCTTGTGACAGATACATTCCAGGAATGAAACTTACATTGTGCAGATACGATTTGGCACATGATTTCTATGTTATGGACCTTCCGGACACCAACATCATCCTTGGAGTACAATGGCTTAGTACATTGGGGCCAATCACCACAAATTACAAAACCATGGAAATGTCCTTCACAAAAGAAAATGGGAAAAAGGTGGTTCTCAGGGGTATGACATGAAACACACCGAGAGTGGTGACAAAAAAACACATGGCGACCATCTTCAGGAGGGAAGACATTGTTTATGCAACAAAATGTAGAATATCAGTTAGGGTAGACAAGAAGGGATAAAATCACTACTCACTAGAGATCTAGAAAATCATAGACATGCACAACAAGGTATTTGAGCCTATACCACCAGGGGCACCACCAGATAGGGGGTTTGAGCACATCATAGAGTTGGAGGAGGGTGAGAAGCCTGTCATCACCACTCCCTACAGTCACCCCAAGAAATATAAAGATGAAATCGAAAAGGCCATTAAAGAATTGTTAAACATGGGCCACATCAGGTCAAGTTCCAATCCCTTTGCATCTTCAGTAGTGTTAGTGAAAAATAAAGATGGGATAATGCGCATGTGTATTGACTACATGGATCTAAATAAGAAGAAAATAAAAAATAGATACCCCATCCCAAGGATTGATGAGCTATTGGATGAGCTCCATGGGGCAGTGTATTTCACAAAGATTGACTTGCGCTTTGACTATCATCAAATAAAAATGAGGGAGCAAGATATCTCCAAGACTGCTTTTCGGTGTCACTATTGACACTATGAGTTTTTGGTCATGCCTTTTGGGATGACTAATGCACCAGCCACCTTCCAATATTGCATGAATAATTTTTTCAACAAGAAACTGGGGAAGTTGCTATTGGTCTTCTTTGATGATTTACTGATTTATAGCAAAACTTGGGAGGAGCACCTTCAACATGTGGAGCATATTTTGGCTATCATGGAAGAGAAATCCTTATATGCTAAGGAATCCAAATGTGAATTTGGAATGACAGAGGTCCTTTATCTAGGACACATCATTGGAGTGAAGGGGTTACATGTACACCAAGAAAAAATACATGCTATACTTGATTGGCCCACACCTAGGACACTCAAAAATTTGAAGGGTTTTTTGGGCATCTGTTGCTATTACAGGAGGTTTTTCAAATGTTTCTCTCAAATTTGCGCACCTCTGACCGATTTGACCAAGAAAGGTGCATTCAAGTGGAGACCCGAAGCACAGTCAACCTTTGAAAAAATGAAGAAAGTAATGAGTACATGTCCAATATTGGCCCTACCAGATTTCACACAACCCTTCACAATAGAGTGTGATGCCTCAGGGGAAGGCATTGGAGTAGTACTTATGTAGAATATGCATCCTATTGTCTATGAAAGCCGAAAGTTTAGAGGTCCTAAGCTCCTATACACCATCTATGAAAAAGAAATGTTAGCCATCATGCATGCATTGGCTAAGTTCAAGCATTATTTAGTTGGGGGAAAATTCGTCGTGAGGACAGATCACAACAACCTCAAGTACTTCCTAGATCATAAGGACTTGAATGAAACGCAACATAAGTGGGTGAGAAAAATCCAGGCTTATGAATTTGACATTGAATTTTTCAAAGGAAAGAATAATGTGGTAGCAGATGCCTTATCTAGAAGACCATCAGTTTATGCCATGACCGATAGCTCAGTGGATTGGAAGGCCCACCTTTTGGTGGAATATTCAAAAAACAAGTTTGCATGTGAAGTTATGGATGAGCAGGTACAAGATGACAATTTCAAAATCATGGATGATATCATATACTACAAGGGCCAAATTTTTTTGGTTCCCAAATCAACCTTTAAGGCCAAGGTTCTACAAACATGCCATGATTCACCAGTAGCAGGGCATCAAGGGTTCATCAACACATACAGACAGGTTCGAGAGAGGTTTCCTTGGAAGGGTTTGAAAGAAGATGTGATGAGCCACATCAAGGAGTGCAACTGTAATATCCCTAGGCTGAACCCAATTGTAATGTAAATGAAAATGTACTTATGTTGGTGAGCTGTTTGATATCATTTTTGTATGCACCTTTCATGGCATAGGGCGCGCTTGTACTGCGCAATAAAATGATGAAGTGTGCACATTCCTGGATACCGCGCATAGCAACTTGAGTACACACGATATTGAAGCCAGTGAGCCTTTGTGTATATGTTGCGTTTTATAGGCTGGTGAGCCAGTTATTATAAGCTAATGCGCTTATATTTGGATTAGGTCGGAGAGCCTAGATGTTAAAGGCTAGTGCTCCTATTTTTGTATATATGTCTCATCATTAATATAAAATACATCGCTACGCACAGACCGACCACGATAAAAGAGATGGGGGAATAAACTCCACTGGTTAGGGGAAGGGAGGGGCCTAAAAGTTAAGGA
The DNA here is from genome assembly GCA_009831015.1 of Picea engelmannii. Classification (NCBI taxonomy): domain Eukaryota; kingdom Viridiplantae; phylum Streptophyta; class Pinopsida; order Pinales; family Pinaceae; genus Picea; species Picea engelmannii. The sequence continues at coordinate 5,326 of ML785857.1, forward strand.
AAGGGGCTAAGCTAGGGAGATTAAGCCAAAAAGGAGTATTATATTAATAATTCTTTAATCATAAAGTATGAATAATTATTTTATCCTAAGTTCCAAAGTTGGGGACAAGTGGGCCAAAGTAGCTCCCAACCTGACAATTGTCAAGTTGGGGACATGCATACATCTTGTTGGGACTTAGTTTCCCATCTTTTCCATCATTGAGCCATCATTCAACCATGATTTGATGATCATTCACTCACTGAGTCAATTATCCTCCATATTTCCTGTCACTGTACCTAAACTCGTATCCATTGTCATACTTGTTTGTGTAGCTGATTAGATGAGGAGTTGGACTGAAGAAGCGGGTTGTCATGCCCGTGAGAAATTTCTTTCTAGTTGAGAGAGTTGTTGGGAATTGACTTCCTGAAGGTGATAAAACTATAACTATAGGGCTCAGAGACTTCATGTTCGACCTGTTGCTGAAGCCCGAAAAGGGAGTGGGGCAACCGAAGGACTGTTGAGCAGAGAAGGGGTACACTTCCTGGGGTGGGACAGGCATGTGGGGAATGAGGGACTGTAGGCTATTAGTTGAGTGAGCACCTGGTACAAAGTATTTTTTGTTGTCTATGAACCATTAGCCTAGTTAGGAATCCATTTACCTGAGTGGAGTTTAGTCCCTGCTCGGTGGTGACCCACTATTGAGAGTGATGAGCAGTGTGATCTAAGGTTGGAAGGTTCGTGGAAGGTCTGCACGCAGTTGGTGATATTCTTACCAAGATAAGTGTCAATTGTGTGATACATTTACATGTTGCATTGTTATTTATGTGTGTATTTTATGGGTTATCTTATGTGTTTTATAACTGTCTGTATATTTATGGGTATTGCCTGTATATGCTGCATGTATATGTTCACTGTTATTTCAGTATGAATCCGTGCATTTACATATGTATTTGTATGTTTACGTTTTTATATATAAATCTTCCACAAGAGTTCTCTGTGTGTATATGTTTTAATTGCATACAGTTCAAAAAATTTATATGGCATAGCTCAGTTGGATGTTGGGTATGTTACAATATGTTCCACAGAGAGAATGTAAGAGTTCTCTCGTGAAACGTTACAATATGGTATCAGAGCTTTAGTTTTCAACATTGAGCCTGGATGGGCCGAGCAAGTTGATTTGAAGCAAAATTTCATAGAGGATTGATTTCGATGTGGCCAAATTTTGAGTTACAGAGTGTCCATGGTAAAAAGTAACAACAATTGTGCGGAATTGGGAAAAGCCCCAATTTTTGTTGTTAAATTCATGGGAAAATTGAGAAATTCGGCCATGTGGTGAGATATTCTTGATTTAATATCTATTCTAGCAAATTCTGGCCTAGAATTGGTTGAATTTGAAGTCACAGTGAAGCCATGACAGTTGGAGTAAGTTTTATACTTAAAATTCTCAATTCGTGAACTGAGTTTGAAAAAAAAAAAAAAATCGTTCCAGAAATGTCAACCCACAACGATTTGTTGTTATAGAGATTGAATTGGTGTTATTGGGGCAAAATTCAATAAATTATGTGGCTGCAGAATGTCTATGGTAAAATAGGGAAAAAGTTAAGCAAAAGCCCCAATTTTTGCAGCAGAATTCACGAAGAATTGATGTGCATAAAAATGAATGTGCACAGGTGGGCGCACTAAAAATGCATGATGTGTAGTAAAATCTTGTGATATGTAAAAATTGGGCACTAAGCGGAAAAATATTGGCATGCTGGTGTGCGCGCTAAATTTTGGCAGCGCGTGGAAAAATGTTGATGTGCGGCTGGGCGCACTAAAATTTGGCATTGCGTGGAAAAATGTTGGTGTGCGGGTGCGCGCTAAATTTTGGCGCCGCGTGGAAAAATGTTGGTGTGCGGGTGTGTGCGCTAAATTTAGAATTGCGTGGTGTGCATACGTATAAAATATGCATGTTGTGTGCACACATATAATAATGGCACGCGTGGTGTGTGCAATATTGGCACAACACAGAGGAGTTTGGTTGTTGTGCGCACGATATGGGTAAATGTTGTAGCGTAACAATTTAGTTAATGGTGCGCGAATAATATTGGTGCATGATGGGGGCATACTAAAATCTGGCATGGTGCAACGCGTAGAGTGAAATTCACGTGGAGCGATACAAAAACTGTGCGCAATAGGTAATAGTGCAAGAACCAAAACTATGTGCAGTGGATATTGGCACACAACACAAAAGTAGAGCACGCTAGTTATTGGCGCGACAAAGAAGTGATGTATAGCGGTTAAAGGTGCACGGAGCACGATTTACCTTGTGGTATTGTTGTGCATGCTAAATATGGGTGTACAGGTTGAAAATTGTGTGTGTGAAGTCATTTGAGGGTGAAAAACAATAGAAAACCAACGATTTTTTGTGACGTTTTATATCATTTGAACGTCATCTTTTTGCAGTGTGTTTTTTAGGGCCTTAACAATGTTTTTAGCTACTCAAAAACCATGAGAAAAGAGTGTGCCAAGTGCCAAGGCACACTCTATCTCTGCAACTCAAATAAAATAGCTCGGAGAGAGATTTTTAATGGTGTAAACCGTTTGTCAATCAGAGTTTTTATGAGAAAGTTACAGCACAAACAATGGAGGGTAAATTTTAAGATCCATCTAACTTCAAAGAGCCATAACTTTCTGCTTCGGAATCAGATTGAAGCGCAGGAGCAGTCAATGGAAATATATTGAGCCATAGAAGACAGTCATAGAGCTGAATTAAATTTCTGGGCATATTAAAAGTGCTTAATATGGAAAATTAGGTACCTGTAGCACATCAGTTACAATATGGTATTTTGGTCTGGAATTTCAGCAGGCTGTAACTAGCATCCCAGAACCCAAAAAGAGGTGAAACTTGGACAGAGTGTCCATAATATGTATATGAATAAACCCAATTGAGATCCTATGAAAAATCCAATGGAGTAGGTGTGAAAATGCTTAATTACAGTGCACAATTGCGCTAAGTTGAAGAATGAACAGAAAAATTAATAGGAAATTTTCAAATAACCATAACTTTCTGCTCAAGACTCAGAATTGAGAATGGGAGGAGGCATTGGAAAGGTATTGGACAGTGGAATATAAATATCCACCCATAAAATTGATCTAGGCATTCAAATTTCTAGGAAATCAGAAGAAATAATTTTGATATATTATTGAATCAGAACGGTTCATATATTTTCATGAAATTGTTGAAACGGTTAGCCTGACAAAGTTTTGTTGGTTGCACATTTTGCAGAGTTAACAACAAATAGATCAGATCAAGATCAAAACTGATTCCAAAGGAATGGAAAAGGCATAAGGGACTTACAGCCAGGAAGATGATATCAAAGGGATGGATTTCCATTTGGGCATTGAAGGAACAAACTCCAATGGACATGGAGAAGGAAGAGATGAAAACATGAATATGGAAGAGACCATTAAAAATTTGCAGAAGGATGTCCAAAGACATAAAGCTGATAATGAAAGGCTTATGAGAGATTAGGAGCAGCAAGATGACTTCAACATGAAGTTATTGCAGAGCTTGAACATAATAGAAAATAAATTGGATAAGGAGAGTGGCTCAAGCAAATATGGAAGTCACAGGCCTCTTGAGGAGAAAATAAGAGCAAGGAGTGTTAGCAGACATCACCACCACTCCCCGAGAAATTCCAATAAGAGAGCACACGACAGCTCAAGTCCATCCCCTATCAGGAAGCATAAGAGTTTTGGGGTGGATGAGCTATGAGGAGAAATGAAAAAAATCAAACCTCTTACATTTGATGGTGAGCACAAGAAGGATGAAGATGTAGAAACATGGTTGCTAGGCATGAGAAAGTATTTTCAATTGCATAATTATTCTTCTCATGTAGAAGGTAGAATTTCCATCTATCAACTCAAGAGAAAGGCATCCATGTGGTGGGATCAGCTTGTACATGTGCAACATATTAAGGAGAAAAGTGTTACTTGGAGGGAATTCAAGAAGTATTTTGAGAATAAATACTTGACTAAGAGATACTATGACAGGAAAATGAAAGAGTTCTTTGAAATCAAGCTTGGGAGTATGACCATAAATGAATATGGGAGAAGGTTTTTAGAAATGTTGAAGTATGTCTCTTTCATCAAGGATGAGACAATTAAGAGTCAAAGGTATTTTAGTGGATTGACATCATTTATCAATGAAAAAATACAGTATGATGAACCCAAGACATTGGAGGAGACCATAAGGTGAGCTAAATTCCTTTATGATCAACAAAAATCAAGGCCAACTTTCCAAAAATCTTGGGAAGACAAAAATAAATTCAAGGTGGATCAAAGGAAGAAGAGATATAAGCCACCGTTCTTCATAAATAATCCACAGGGACAACAAACTCCTAGAGAACCTAGAACGATTGAGACAGGGGGTCAAAGGCCAAGGGAACCACCTATTCAATGTAGGGGTTGTAAAGGATATCATATGTATAGAGATTGTCCTTGCAGAGGTGAAAAAGTGAGAATTGTTCACAATGTACAGCAAGCTGAAATAGTGGAGGACATGGGCATAAATGTACCAAGGATCTATGCAGCCCTGGACAAAAAGAAAGAAGAGTATCAGTCACATATGATTGAAGTGGAAGGTATGATCAACAACCAAACCATTGCATTTTAATTGATTCAGGAGCTAGTCATAGTTATATAGATCCTAAGATGGTGGAAAGTTTGCATTTTCTAAGAAGCAAGCATGGAAAATATTGGTTGGTGTAGCTGGCTACCAGAGCCAAAAGAAAAGTTAATGAGATGGTTAAGTCATGTCTTATGGACATGAATGGACTGAACACCATGGAAAATTTGAACATCTTGCCTTTAGGTTCCTATGACTGTCTAATTGGAATGGGTTGGTTGGACCAACTTCATGTTGTCCTAGACTTTCATAACAAGGCGTTTACTTGCTTGGATGAGGAAGGGAACTTAACGAGAGTGCAGGGAATTCCCATGGCAGTAACCATAAGAGAAATTTCAGCATTGCAGCTGAAGAAATGTTACAGAAAAGGGTGTCAAATATTTGCAGTTCACAGGGATGAGACATTTAGAGATAAGGTGCCAAATTTGGAAGATCATGTAGTCTTGGAAGAGTTTGAAGATGTGTTTAAGGAGGTACCAGGACTACCTCCAAAGAGAGATATTGATTTCTCTATAAATTTAATGCCTGGAGCAACTCCAATGTCAAAGAATCCTTACAAAACGAGTATACCAGAGTTGAAGGAATTGCAAATGCAGCTTGAATAACTTTTGAAGAAGGGGTATGTACGCCCAACTGTGTCACCTTGGGGCGCCCCAGTCTTGTTCGTGAAGAAGAAATATGGAACATTAAGATTGTGCATTGATTTCAGATAGTTGAATAAAGTGACTGTGAAGAACAAGTATCCTCTGCCAAGGATTGACGATCTATTTGATCAATTGAAGGATGCAAAGATATTTTCAAAGACAGATCTCAAGTCAGGATACCATCAAGTAAGGATTAAAGAGGAAGATATCAGCAAGACCGCCTTTAGGACAAGGTATGGTCATTATGAGTTCACAGTGGTACCATTTGGGTTGTCAAATGCACCAGTTGTTTTCATGTGCTTAATGAATGGTGTTTTCCGAGAAGATTTATACAAGTTTGTCATTGTCTTTTTGGATGACATCCTCATATATTCCAAGTCAGAAGAAGAACATGAGCATTATTTGAGGATGTTTTTGCAAGTGTTAAGGGAGAATCAGTTATATTCCAAGTTGAGCAAGCGCTCATTTTATCAGAAGCAAATTCATTATTTGGGTCATATCATTTCAAAGGATGGGATAACAGTGCATCCTGAGAAGATAGAAGCCATTAGAGAATGGTCTTTGCCAAATAATGTGATAGAGGTCAGATCATTCATGGGCCTTGAGGGCTACTATAAGAGATTTATTGAAGGATTCTCAAAGATTGCACACCCAATCACTTCCTTACAAAAGAAGGGTGTGAAGTTTCAGTGGACATTGGAATGTGAAAAGAGTTTCCAACACTTGAAACAATTATTAACGAGTGCTCCAATACTAAGGATTGAAGACCCAAATGAAGATTTCATTGTATGTATAGATGCATGTAAAGAGGGACTTGGTGGAGTCCTCAGTCAAAATGGATTTGTTATATGTTATGAATCAAGGAAGTTGAAGGAGCATGAAAGACACTATGCCACTCATGATTTGGAGTTGGCAGCCATAGTGCATGCCTTGAGGAAATGGAGACACTACCTCATGGGGAAAAGGTTCGAGCTAAGAATAGACCATAATGGTCTGAAATATTTATTTGATCATCCAACTCTAAATGCTAGGCAAAGTAGATGGTTAGAATTTCTAAGTGAATATGACTTTGATATAAAGCATATCAAGGGGAAAGAGAACAAAGTGACTGATGCACTCAACAGAAGAGTGCATGAATTTCATGCTACAACCATTAGCATGTACCAATCAGATTTGAAAGACATAATTATAGAGGCTGCCAAATCAGATTTGCAATACAAGGAATTAGTGGCAAAAATACAGCAAGGTATTTTGCAGCAGAAAATTGAGGAATATAAGCTAGATAATGATGAAATTCTCATGTACGGGGGCATAATTTATGTACCAAATTCTCATGAATTGAAAATTCTGATATTGAGGGAAATGCATAATGTACCATATGCTGGACACCCAGGTTATCAGAAAACTATTGTAGCTATCAAAACCAATATTATTGGCCATGCATGAAGAAAGAGGTTGTTGATTTTATTGCCAAATGTTTGGAATGTCAAAAGGTAAAGGCTGAACATAGACACCCAGCTGGTTTTCTACATCCATTACCCATTCCTGAGTGGAAATGGAAAGTTGTAAGAATTGATTTTATTACCAAACTACCCAGCACAAACAAGCAACATGATTCTATCATGGTAGTGGTGGATAAGCTTACTAAGGCTGCCCATTTTATTCCAGTTAAGCTCACTCACAAGGCAACCAACATTACTGATGTTTATATGAAAGCAATTGCTTGATTACATGGCATACCCAAGACAATTGTGTTTGACAAAGATCCAAAATTTACCTCAAAATTTTGGAAAGGATTATTTAATGGATTTGGAACAAATTTGAATTTTAGTACAACTTATCATCTAGAATTAGATGGACAAACAGAGAGGGTGAATCACGTGATTGAAGATATGTTGAGGATGTATGTGATGGATAAACCATCAAAATGGGAAGACTACCTACACTTGGTAGAGTTTGCTTATAACAATGGGTACCAAGCATCTCTAAAGATGATCCCATTTGAGGCACTTTATAGCAGAAAGTGCAACACATCCGTGAGCTGGGATAACCCATCAGATAGAGCAATGGTTGGGCTAGATTTGCTCAGGAAATGGAGGAGCAAATGATAAAAATAAATAAAAATTTAAAGGCAGCCCAAGACAAGCAGAAAAACTATGTTGATAAGGGCATAACTCACAGTGAATTTTCAAAGTGAAGGCCAACAAAAGTTCCCTGAAGTTGAGAAATTGTTCCAGGCTGGCAACTCGCTATTGTGGGCCATTTGAAATCCTAGAGAGGATTGGCCCAGTAGCTTATATGATTGCATTGCGTGCATCTATGTATGTTCATAATGTATTCCATGTATCTTTGCTCAAGAAATATATACCTGATGCTAATCATGTTATTGATTGGAATGTGATTCAGGTGGAGCAAGAAGGTGCTTTCCAAGTGCATCTGGTACACATTCTGGACTGGAAAATCAAACAGCTCTGGAATCGAGCCATAGGGCTTGTAAAGGTCCAATGGACCTGGTACAGTCCTGAGGACGCTACTTGGGAGGATGAGGATGCAATGCAGGCAGAATACCCTCATCTTTTTGAGGATTTTTGAAATTTTGTTGTATATGGGTACATGATGCACTGAGGACAGTGCATAAATAAGGGAAGGGGATTGTAATATCCCTAGGCCAAACCCAATTGTAATGTAAATGAAAATTTGCTTAAGCTGGCAAGCTATTTGATATCATTTTTGTATGCACCTTTCATGGCATAGAGCGCGCTTGTACTGCGTAGTAAAATGATGAAGTGTGCACATTCCTGGACACCGCGCGCAACAACTTGAGTGCACACAATATTGAGGCCAGGGAGCCTTTTTGTATATGATGCATTTTATAGGCTGGTGAGCCAGTTATTATAAGCTAGGGTGCTTATGTTTGTATTAGGCTGGAGAGCCTAGATGTTAAAGGCCAATGCACCTATTTTTATATATATGTCTCATCATTAATATAAAATACATCGTTGTGCGCAGACCAACCACGATAAAAGAGATGGGGGACTAAAATCCACTAGTTAGGGAAAGGGAGGGGCCTAAAAGTTAAGGAAAAGGGCTAAGCTAGGGAGCTTAAGCCAAAAAGGAACATTATGTTAATAATTCTTTAATCATAAGGTATGGATAATTATTTTATCCTAAGTTCCAAAGTTGGGGACAAGTGGGCCAAAGTAGCTCCCAACATGACAAGTGTAAAGTTGGGGACATGCATACATATTGTTGGGACTTAGTTCATTTTCCCATGTTTTCCATCATTGAGACTGTTAGCGACATTTCTTGTCCTAGACACAAGAGTATTTGGGTCTGCAAGTTGCACGAGAAGCACCCGAGAGCAGTATGGAAAAATCTCGTTTTAAGGCTTCCAAGCACATAAGAGGGCGAGGTTATGTTGTCGACGGTCCAGATTCATCCATAAGAGCATATCAATGGTCATCGGGATATCGAGGCTACCAAGTTACTAATACATAGCATCAAAGAAAGTGCTTATATTTCAAGACTGAATATGGGTCGTCTGATCCAGCGACACATAGTGCGATATCTAGTCGGCATATCAGCATTCGGGAGTTCAAAGGGTAAAAGTCCCTCATCATCTCACATCTCGAAACCCCGAACCCCGAAGCGCCGAAAGTGCCCAGAGTCGGGCCCGCAATATCGCGAAGCAGTCTCAGTCGTTCATCCAAAGGGGACACCTGGTGCGTGATTAGGCTCCTCGCCTTTTCGTCCATCGTGATTTCAAGCAGCAAGGACTAGCTCCGTCATATTCCCGATGCGCGAGGTGCCGGGAGCATCCAGGACCTGGGCCCACAATATCCCCGAGTAAGTTCAGGACCGTCAGATCTGAGAGGGACACGTGGCACCCAATTAGGCCATCTCGACATTTCGCTCATCGCGACTATGAATAAGCAAGGATTAGCTCCTTCCATTCGTGAACACCGAAAGCGCCTTGGGGATAAACACAGGGTCACAGCCCGTGGTCACTTAGGAAAGAAAGGAGTTGTGCAAAGGGGGGCCAAAGGCGTTGAGTCTAGTCGCCAGAAGGATCATCGTGATCTCCATGCGCCATCTGATTCGACCTCGATCCTAGTTGTCACTTGGAGTAAATGAAGGTGAGAAGGGGTGGTTGAAACCTCTCCTCAGGCATTAAGTGTAAGGTATGGATAATCTGGCAAGTAGTCTGCTTGAGAAGGTCCTGTATACCCATTTTTCCAAAAGATCCATACCGAGTCCTCGACCAGCCGGAGGAGGTCTGCACACGCTAGCTCGGCTCTTAATGGCTCAGCTACTTCCCTTCCAGAAGCCATGTGCAGTTAAGGTGGCATCTGAGAAAGAATAGTCGTCCGAATTTGGTCGAGGGGACACCAAGTCTTGGGTGACCGAGCACACCTCTGTGAGGCGAATTCGTCTGAGTATATAGACTCTATTTTTGTATTTTGGTAATCCATCGATGGTTGAGCAAGGCTCCCGGTTGCAAAGCTTTAATGAAGCACTGTTTTCCTAGTTATGTGTGGACTCTTAAGACTTCTTTCCTTATGAATGCCAGTTTATTTCACGTCTTTGTTTACACTGTGTTAGAACGACTCGGAATTGGAGAATCCAATTGAGTTGTAACTGTTATAGGATGATGTAGATTGGATCACTGTAACAGTTGCATTGTTTATAATCGTTCCTTGTGATTTTCTCAGCGCTGAACGACTTGGAACTGAAGAATCCAGTCAAGTCCCCCTTCAGTTTCTCGAAGCCCTGAACAAGAAGAGCTCGCATTCAGGGCTTTCTTCTACAAACTGTTGAAAGGCCTGTTGCATGAGGTAGTTTGTCCACTCCTCTCACCAACTCTTCAACCTGCTCATTTTCAAATCAACTCATTGACTGAAGTTAGATCAAGACCTCCTTAGTTCCTCACATGCCTGACCCAGTCCCTGAGTTAGAGTGATATCTTCCTGAGTCTCTACCCATTTGATCACCCATTAAAAACTATCATGACATAAAACTAATGGGTGTTAGGCTCTGCTCTTGCAAGCAATCCAGGAGTGACTTCTGATGCTAACATTTTTGGCGTCGTTGTCGGGGACGGATATTGAATATTTTCCCCAGGATTGAACGACAACGATTAACTGATTCTGAAGGTGCATCAGATATCAAAATTATCAAGATTGCTACTGTGCACCTGGCAACTCCACTGTGGCGACTCCATTGTTTCCACTTCACTATTTCAGTTGTGGCTACTGTTGGCACACCTCAAAGATAACCCAGAGGAGCTTTCTCGAGAAGGTTTCAGCGGCTACTTTCTCAGCTTGAGAAGCTTCATGGGGTAACGACAACATTAAGATCTGGCCTTTGATGGTGAACAAGGACCAGGCATATTTGAAGCTACGCATCTTTCACCTGGAAACTCCATGATTCGAGGATCGATTGGCGACTCCACTGGTTCGATATGGAGAAAATTATGGCTCAAAGGTTTGCTTTCTGTGACTTTTCCCAGATAGTTGGTTTTCCTAATGCACTTCCTGATAGAGACCAATGGGAAAATTTCCTCCCTGAATTTCATGCAACAAGTTGGGAGGAACCAGCTAAGCATTTACTGGACTTCCATGAAGCTATTCACTGACACAATATCACGCATGAGGATGTTCGGATTAAGCTCTTCAGGTATTCATTCAAGGGATCTTCTCTTGAGTGGTGTCGATCTCTTCCCGCTGCGAGCATCCGCTCTTTAACAGGTTTTCATACAGCTTTTAATTCATTTTGTAAAGATTATTTTCCAGCTGATTGTTTGTATGAAAATTGTTGTGAGGAGTTTTCTTCGCTTCATGAAGCCTTTGCTGGCCCTGAAGACCATGTCCATGATGAAGCTTTTACTATGGAGGAAATTATTTGCCAGGAAAATATAGAGGTGTTGAATGATATTAATTGTGGTATCCCTAGAACGGAAGCATCTGACATCATATCAGATGCCTCTATTCTTTTAGATGTTCATAACAATCAACATGCCTCTTGTGGAAATTGTGAGTTTATAGAGCAAATGTGGTCCATGGTAGATGACTCACCTGGATATCGGGTTG